>VUQK01003576.1:39491-54544 GCA_015106715.1 Bujurquina vittata | reverse complement strand
GGGGAAAACGTGGGTTTTTTTTTGGGATCTGGAGCACTTAAAGATTTTTTTTTTGTTACATTAATATTTTTGTTGTTTTTGGATTTTTTTTTTTTTTTTACTTTTTTTTTTTTACATTTTTCAAAATTTATAAAAAATAATAAACTAAATGTCAGCTCAATGATGGTTGACCTACAGCCAAATTACAGCGGAGCGCTATAGGCCTACAGGTCTTTTCTTTAACTTTTGATAAAATTAACCAAGACTTTCCATATTTAGATTATTGTTTTTCTTTCAGGGCTCCACACCTCCCATGACAGTATTCAAAGGAAACAAGCGGCCATACCAGAAGGACTGTGTGCTCATCATTAACCACGACACTGGGGAGTTTGTACTGGAGAAACTGAGCAGCAGCATCCAAGTCAAGAAAACCAGGTGAGATGACAGTAGTTAACAAATTAAGATTATTGAAGTGGGAAGTAGCAGGCTGGCATCTATGTTCCTGTTAAATAAATTCAGGTAAAAACACTTCTTCTACGTACGTGTGTGTGGGCGCTTTACAGGGCAGAGGGCAGCAGTAAAATCCAGGCCCGGATTGAGCAGCAGTCGGTTCGGTCCAGCCAGCCCAGCTCTCAGTTTAGGGCTCCTACTAAACCTGGAGCTGGCATCAAAACATCTCCTTCCCCATCTAAGGATAACCCCTCCCCAGAGCCTCAGCTTGATGACATCAAGAGAGGTGAGGAGGTTAATACACGCCATCCATCCATTCGCTTCCCCTTCTCAGCTGGAGTCTATCCCAGCTGACATAGGGCGAGAGGCGGGGTACACCCTGGACAGGTCGCCAGTCTGTCGCAGGGCTAACACAGAGGGACAGACAACCATTCACACTCACATTCATGCTCAGTGAGAGAGAGGCCGGGCCAAGGTGGAATTCAACCCAGGCCTTCCAGTGAGGCAGCAGTGCTAACCACTGCGCCACCGTGCTGCCGTTAATACACCCGAAAAGCTCATAATTGAATAGATCAAACATTTCCCTGCTGTAACTGCAAATCTGTTATATGTGATGATAATACCCTTAAGTATTTTCTTTAAATACATAAGTAACATGTAGTTCTAAATAATAAATGTTTACACATTACAGTTTGTTAAACTATTTTTCATTAAATGCTAAATGTCTTTCATGTCAACTTTCCCTACTGGTTTTAACAGAGCTGCGAGCAGAGGTTGAGGTGATAGAGCAGATGAGCAGCAGTGGCAGCAGCAGCTCCTCAGACTCAGGCAGCGCCTCAGGAAGCAGTGACGACAGCAGCAGCAGCGATGGTGAGCTTGACACCCCCCGACCCCTTAGCCAGACCTCACCCAGCCGCCCCCCCATGGCCAATGGAGGAGCTGACCGGCAGCAGGGCAACAACCAGCTCATGAACACACTCCGTGAGTACCTTTGGGTTATGCTTAGGTTTGGTCAGTACTGTGTTATAACATGCATGTGTCCCCTGCCTGTAAGTAAAATTACATTGCTATCGTACTAGTTTTTTCCAGAGACAGCGCAGGTTGATACTGACTGCAAATAAAAATGCTCTTTAAATATATTTAATACAACCCCAATTCCAAAAGAGGTTGGGTACTGTGGAAAATGTAAATAAAAACAGTGCAGTGATTTGCAAATCTTATAAACTCATATCTTATTCGCAATAGAACATAGAAAACATACCACATGTTTAAACTGAAAAAAAATTACCATTTTCAGAAACTAATGAGCTCATTTTGAATTTGATAGCAGCAACACATCTCAAAAAAAGTTGAGATAGGGCCACGTTTCCCACTGTAGCATCCCCTCTTCTTTTAACAACAGTCTGCAAACATCTTGGAACTGAGACCAACTGCTGAACCTTTGGTAGATGAATGTTGTCCCATTCATGTTTGTGAATTCTAGCTGCTCAACAGTCCTGAGCCTCCTTTGTTGTATTTTTCATTTTATGATGCGCCAAATGTTTTCCGTTGGTGAAAGGTCTGGACTGCAGGCTGGCTGATCGCCAAACAGTTTCCACTTTGCCTCAGTCCATTTCAAATGAGCTTTGGCTCAGAGAAGACCGCTGCATTTCTGGCTCATGTTCACATGTGGCTTCTTCTTTGAATGATTGACCTTTAACCTGCATTTGTGGATGGCACAGTGAACAGTGATTTCTGGAAGTGTTCCTGAGCCCAGACAGAAACATGCCTGATTTTATCCAATACTGATTTTTGGCCTTATGCTTTGTGTGTAGAGAGTTCCCCAGAATACTTGGAATCTTTTGCTGATATTGCGAACTGTAGATGATGAGATATTCAAAGTCTTGACAATTTATTGACAAAGTAACAGTTTTACATTGAGGAACATTATTTTGAAATTGTTCCACAATTTATAGACAGTTTTTTGCAGATTAGCAAACCTCTGCCCATCTTTACTTCTGAGAAACTCTGCCTCTTTAAGATGCCCTTTTTATATCCAGTTATGTTACTGACCTGTTGCTAAATAACCTAATGAACTGTAAAATTTTCCTCCAGCTGTTTCTTATCAGTACAAATTATTTTTCCAGCCTTTTGTACCTCTGTCCCGATTTTAACACATGCCTTCTTTTTTTCAAAATAGCACTTGTTCTCCATGTTCCACAAAATTTGCATTCCACTTTTATTTACATTTTAAACAGCATCCCAACCTTCTTGGAATTGTGTGTGTGTGTGTGTGTGTTTGTTTATGATATTGTGTGTAGTTCTAACCTATTTTTCTTCTGGTCTTTACAGGAAATGACCTTCAGCTCAGTGAGTCAGGCAGCGACAGTGATGACGACTGAACTCTGTTGGTTAGTCTCACTGTCCGCACTCCTCCTCCTCTTTTCAGCCTGGTTCACTTGTTTCTTTGCTGTGATAGCTGACCCCAGCTGTGTTGGTTGGTTTTACTATAAATATATTTTTTAAATTTGTTTTAGTGTATCCTGAAAGCTGGAGCTTTAAGAGTGTATTTTTTATTAGATGTATATCTTGTTTTGTATAGCAAAACTTGAGACAAAGAGAAAATTTCTTTAAAGGTTTGGGAGATTATATATTAGAGTGCACATATTTTCTGTACTTAGAGCAGCTAGTTTTATTTACTTATATCATTAGGTATTAAGTTTTGTCTTTATGGTTAGGTGAGCTGTGCGATCGCCTCTACATCGCTGTTATATGTTTATCAGTTTGCTAAGTATACAAAAAAAATGCAGAATTGCACAGATGATCTGCAAGTGAGCAACAAATCAAAGGAAAAAAATTACATGTGCATTTTTTGCCATGTACTAAAGTTTTGAAGTCATTGTGGAACCAGCTGCTAATCTCGGTTTTAGTTTGCTGTTTGCTGGTCATTTTTTTAAAGTAGCATCACTACAATCAGTAGATTTCACCTTTTAGCAGTTTGATTACCTACGAAATTAGAATTTCTTTAGAAATTTGTTGCAGCTTTTTAAAGCTTGAGTTAGTATTTTTTTTTATCCACAAGGGGGCAGAAAAGACTAAAAAACAAGCAGTTTGCTGGTATGGATAACATGTAAGTAAGCTATAGAATGTAAGTCTAGTGTCTTCTACTGTTGCAGCTCTTTTTTGATTTCTACCCACGCCCAAGAAAAATGTCAAACTAATTAGCTCATACATGTTCCACTTTCTTCATCAGCTACGCTTTTACTTCCACTGTGTGCAATGTGATGCTAGACAGTACAAGCTTTTATTTTTGTAAGCTTATTAATATGAAACACAGCGCCAACCGTGCAGAATTCTCTTTGTGTGCCTTTTGTCTGACAGTCAGATGAAAATGCAGACTCAGAAACAGAGAATTACTGATATTAAATCCTTCACAGTCGGTCTTTGAGGCCATAACTGACAAAGTAATCATATTTGAAACAAGGGTCTAGATTGGAAGGTACATCAGCGTTGGCACATACAAAATTTCATTTGAGGTGAAAAAAATCTAAAATAATAGGAACCCAAAATAAACTCTGGATTAACTCTGGAAGAGGGAAACAAATTTGAGAAATGTGTTACTCATTTGTTTCAAGTTTGTTATATCAGCTACGTATCATTTGCAAACAGAGAACATTTTATTTTTTCCTACAGTATTTTCATACAGTACCTATACCATTGTACCATTCCACGCCTTAAAGCATTGTAGCTTTGAAAAAATAGTGAATGTGTCATTTTCAGAAAATGCCAAAGAGTTGAACTGCCCCTCGTCATATGCAAGATGTGCAGGAGTGTTCACAGTGTAAAGCCTTTTTCATACATTGACTGCAGCCCTGAAATTTTCCAGACATTACCTTACAGCGGTTGTGTGTTACAATGAAAATGTCTGAGTCAGTCACACCAGAAATTAAGCAGACTTTAACTGGTCAGCTCCCTGTTGTACTGACTCCAGTTAAGATCCATTTGAGGCTGTGTGTGATTAAAGCTGGTAATTTTAATTTTCCATCATGCTTCCTGCATGCTCTAAACAGGTGCCACCCATTGCCTAAACCAAAAAGAGTGTTTCCAGTAGTTAAAATACAAAGGGTTCTCTTGCTGTGTGCTACACGTATAAAAATGACTTAACAGTGTTGGTGTGTAATTTTACTTTAATCTTAGACCTTTTGGTGTAATTGTGATTTGCGTTGAGTGATTTTATTTTTCCTATATCTGCTAGAGACTCTGAAGATCATTTGGTATTGGCTGTATCATTATTAATGCAGTATAACAACCCAGAGTTTAAAGAAAACTGACTAGACTTAAAGTTCACAATATTTGTTGTTAAAGAACATTTAAACAATTGATTAATGTAAAATTTTAGGATGAAACACTAAATGATTTTTTTTGTTCTTGTGAATTGGAACGTTTGGGGTATAGTACCCAGAGTGAACCCATGCAGGCAGGGAGAACACAGAAATGTGGAGCTTGCATGTTTAAATGCAATTCTGCAAGAACTGTGTTTAAACTACATGTCTGCATAAACAGTATCTGAGCCATGTTTTCAGTCAGCATCAGAGACTGCAAGGCTCCATTTTAATCAATACAGCTGTCTGCAGAGACCACGCTTTACGTGACCCAAAGCGTCTTTTTAGGTTCAAGTCTATTTTCTTCTGTTTAGTGCTTAAAACCACAGTAAGCGTGTATTGCTGCCAAAGTGCGTGTGACCCATACACCATACTGCGGTTTGGGACTGAGGATCTGATGTGCCACTTTCACTGTGAAGCATTTGTAGACACAGTGTTCAAAACCTTTTTTGTGTGACTGCATTCATTTGCAGCTGCCCCTTATATAAGAATCACTCTCTACAGAGGGCTTTAATCTGCATTTTCATTTATTTAAGAACAACATTTAATATAGGTAGCGACTACAGAATGACTTCAGATACAGCTCATGACTTTTTGAATTTCTTGACTCCCCTGCACGCCCACAATGTTTTTAAGCCTCTTCTCAGGACTGTGTGGGAGTGGTTGGACTGTGCTCCATCGACTCCACCTACCGCATTCACATTTTGCACCTTTTAATGTTGAACAAACTTTGATTGAGACGGTTGACCTCATGTAATTCCCATCTACAACCTCAGCGGTGCAAGGCTTGGAAACTGAAAACAGCAACATGGTTTAAAACACAGGAGCAGAAAATGTGTGTAACTGGCAGCCCAATGCCTGCATCATTTATTGGACATCAGGGCCCAAAAAATTGCCAGCTACCAAATTAAAAATAATGCATTTGTTCTTGTTTTCTGCTGTCCTATATTTGTAAAAACTAAAGATTGTTACAGTCTCAGTTTTTACATGTTGTCACCTTCTTAAAATAATGGCCTTTTTCAGAAAAGACAAAAAAACTGAACTAAACATTGAAAATATGTTTTAGACAAAAAATAAAATTTTTGTTAAAAAATTACTTAAGCCATTTTTTTAAAAGAGGGTGACAGTATGCAGTAATTGTTAATTGTAAACCAGAATGGATGTGCAGCATTTTTAAAAGATACTGGACATACATTTTAATCTTTGACAAACATTGTCTCATTACTACACTCATGTGGCTGTTGGTGTTCCTCTGAAGCATTTTAAACTGAACCAAGTCTTTGCTTCATTAACTCACAGAACAAAGTAGGTTAGAAGTTATAGGACAGTCATGCTGTGCAGTACTAGAAAGGGTTACAGTAGCAGGTGAAACTGAAGTATTTCTTCTCTAATGTGTGTCAGTGTTTGGTTTCTCCACCCAAGCCAGCCTGCAGTAGATTTTTTTTTTCTGCTTTTAAAGATCGTTTGAAGTGAAAGTGAGTTGTGAATTGCTGAAATGAGCAAAACCACTGAAACAGGTGGACTCGCGTCTCTAATTCCCTAAAAAAAAAAACTATACAATTCTCAAGACTCAGTTTTGTTGTTTAATGTACTCTGATGTATTTGGTGCTTTAGTCCGTATGTTTTATTTTAGTGATATGTTCATGTGAAATATGTTTGTATAAATTTGAAGTGTATTAAAACTCTCCAAATGTATTTACAAGTAGTTTTACTCCTTTATTTCAAGATTTGAGTCGTTTTTTTCCCTTTTAGTGGAGATAAATCTAGAGAGCCACAGATCCACGTGCAAGTATGAAATCAGCTTTACTTCATTTTTTTTAAACACCGGCTTCTTTGGGGATTTGAACCAGCAGCCTTTGTGTAGAGTAGAGTAAAGACAACAGTCAAAAGGGAACTTTGAGAAAAGATTATATTGCTGGTTTTAAATAATTATCATCAAATGAAACATACGCTTACATGGACACCTTCAGTTTACTAACCACTACAACCTGTACACTGAGCATAATACAGTACAGTACTTAATCCCTGCGATGGTGCAACAGCTGAGTCACATTTGAGCATTTCTCTTCAAACAATAACAAAAAAAAGTACACAACAAATACATAAATAGCTTTTGTTTCCCTTTAAATCATTTATAACAATTATATTCATGTTTCTGGCTCTTGCTACGACATTACGTCATTTGACCGATATATAAATTAACAGCATCAACAACAAAAAATAACAATAATAATAATTAGAACAATAATTATATAAAAGCTGTCTGTCTTTCATATAAATCTGGCTAGCTTACACTAGGAAATGATGGAAAAGAGATGATGAGTTCAGTTTGATATGATGAATCGGAGAGCTTCTCGACTTTGAATCTCACTTTTCCAAATGGAGACGCTCTGTTCACTTTAATGTGTTCGTGAGAGAAACTCAGGTACCATGTTGGCTCTAAGAGGAATCCTCTGGCCCCAGACTATTTCCTGAGGGTCCATGGCAACATGTTGAAGTTCCTGAAATAGGTGAGATGTAAAAATCTCCAAATGCCACTTAAGTTCTCTGTTGAGGTTTCAGTTTTTACTCTGCAAGACTGTAACTGGTACCTCCTGTGGTGGTGACTGGTATCAGTATCAGTGTGGCAAAGAAGTCAGAGGAAGTCAGAAATCAGACATGCCATGATCAGATGATCATCAGAGTTTCCCTTCAGTCCATCAGCAAAGTTCTCTCTGACATCTAAGCCACGACAACGCACATCCTTGTGAAGTTATGGACCCTGAGTACCTTGTTGCATCTGATCTGTCAACTTCAGACCCTTTAGTGTCTCCCAAACTCTTCTTTGCTAGTTTGGACCCTTAGTTTTAGTTCAGATGACCCTCCCTATTTTAGCCCCCTTCCACCCAGCTCACAAGGGTCACCGTCCAGGGCATGCTGTGGGTTTGATGCACCGTCCCTGGAACATCACGAGGTTGGCAGGGCAGTGGCAGCCAGCCACGCAGGGCTTGCGGCACGGTCCGATCTCGTTCCAGTTGTCACAGGTTTTGGTACAGCCTGGGCCGCAGGTGTTGTACACAGCATCATGTTTGCACTGGGTGGCTGGTGGGAGTAGAGGTGGGGTGGACTTGATTATATCAGTGTGAGTGAACCACATCACCTAATACCTAAACCTAATACAATTAATTTCATCAAGCTTGGAGATTAAGATATAGCAAAAAAGGAGATTCAAGGTAAAGCATATTTTATCATTGTTGCCACTAACCCATGCAAGCAGCTTCAGGCTTCCAAAGGACGAGCGCACCTTCCCTCTCACAGGCTCGGCTGTAGGCGATGAAGGACTCGCAGTAACAGTTTTTATGGACTGGACACTCACACATGTCCGTCACACATGACCTGCAGAGGGCAGAATTTAGGTGAGACTGTGAGAACGGAAAAGGTCATACTGAAAAATCATACAGTGTGGTTATGGTAGGATAGAGAAGACGCTAAGCAGAAGTTTCAACCTTCTTCTCACCTGTAAAAAGACCCGAAGTCCACCACACTGTGGCACTTACTAAAAAGCCACGACTTTATCTTCTGACACTCCCGGTGAGCCCTGAATTTGACTTTGACGCTGCCGGGGCACAGGAATGACGTCGGCCTGCGAGGCGGATGGTGTTTAGTGCAAACCTCATTTCCCTCGACTCGCCACGACTCTGCAAACTCGTCCACGTCAAACTTGAACTGCCCATCGCCTCCCATGGTGTCGTCGCGCTTGTGACCATTGTAGTTGCCACAAAGGCCACAGAGGCGCCCGCGCAGATGAGGAGCAGCTACAACCTCCACAAAACTGTCACCGTCCCATGTGATCTCCAGACCTGCAGACATAGGTGGAGGTGAGACGCAAAGACTTAGAAGGGACCTCAAATATCAAGATTTATGACCATTTCTCATAACAAAATGATTTCACCTAACTGTTTAAATACATGGTTTTCATTTTTCATCAACGAAGTTTGTGCTGCTGATCTTAAAGATGCTTTAATCCACAGATTTTTGGGGGGCATTATTGGACCAAAAATTCATAATTCATAATATTCATTCCGCACATTTTAATTCAAGTGGTATGAGAAGGAGGAAGAGTCCAACACCTCTGCTGAGAGAAGACTTTGGCCACACACAGGTACAGTCAGACCAGATCAGGTAGTGATGCGTAGAAAGCCATGCTCAGTGCATTGGGGCATACCAAATTTTGCCAGTGAGCACTTGTGTCAACAATTCTCAACTGACGTGTAATCTGGAGCACGTTTTGGGGAACAGCTGTACACCTTTACAACACTGAATCAAATAAATTCAGCTTAAGCTGAGTCCAAAGATTGGCTGGTTTGAAACAAACTTTTAAAACGTGGGATCAGAAAAATGCGTACTGACCTGCAATGGTGGTGAGTTTGAGCAGGTACCCATCGAGGTCTACATGCACCCCAGGGCCATGGTAGGGGAGGGCGATGCGGGTACCGTTCTTCCGTACCGTCAGGTGCTGGTGCAGGCTGAGGATCAAACTGCCCAGCCTCACTTCAACAGACTGAGTCCAGGAGAAGGAGCGAGTCCGTCGAGCGTGATTCTTCACCAACACCTGAGTAGTAAAGATATTATTTAAAGCCAACAAAACAGCTTGATGTGGAAAGGAGAACGCAGGATCTGGTGAGGTCTCAGAAGTCCTGATGTCTTTGTGAAGTTGCCCGCTTCATCCAATTTCCTAAAATCTGAGCAGTGAATAGAGACTACGGTGCCCATTCCCCCTTGTTTTTCCATCTAATTCTGAGTATGCAGCTTCACAAATCTTAGTGTATTTGTTTTGTGGGCATTCTAACATCCATCTTACCGTGAAGCTCGAGTCTGGGCTGTTGATGTTATTCCCAGGCCCTCCAGCGGGGATGCCACCACAATCGCGAGTCAGAACATACTGACAGGTTCCCTGAAAGTTAAAGGTCCTGCCGTCAAAGGTGTTGTAATGAGGGTCGCCAAAGACTGTACACACACCTGGCTCTGAAGAGGGACAAAGAGAAAAAGATCTTGATATTTTCACACACCAAACAGAAGTCAGAGAACACAAATGTGACCTAAAGTACAAACTCTGGATCAGAGGTCCCCGCATAGCAAGTGACACCAATTTATAAAAAAGGATACGTGTTGAAAATCTGACAGCCAGCAGCAGAAAAATAATTTACAAAAAAAGCTGAAATATGTGGCACTAATGTGACTCACTGTGGTGATACATCTGCCTGAACCAACTAAAGCTAAACTCTATATTATACACAAGTGGGGTTTATGGAGGATTTGTAGTCCTGAAATAGCACATTTACAGTCATTTTGGGGGATTTCTTTGCAGCAGTTTGAAGCCAAAAGCTAAAGTAAAATGACCCAAGGGCAAACCACAGTCTGGACTGAAGTTCGTGAGGAATACTCGAATGAACTGCAGAAGCTGTTTTTATTGCTTTTAAAAAGAACAATTCATAGGTTCTGACTTATAATTAGCTTTCTAAATATTTAAAATCAATAACTCTGATTCTACAAGTGCAGTAACACAAAATGTAACCACAAACAAAAATGCATAAATATATCTGAGCTATTTTAAGACGTCGAAGGGCTGAAATTAAAGGCCTTCCCTAGATATATAGATTAGAAGACACTCCAGGGAGGATCCCACAAATCACTGTGTGGAGGGAGAAGGATACGGGCGGAGAAGGACTTACTCACTTTCAGTGCAAACTGGGCAGCAGCCAGTTCTGTTCAGGATTTTATTCTGCAAGAGAACAGGAACAGAAACGCCGGATTAGATCACTGTCAGCGGAAAAAGATTAAGAGAAGAGGACAGGAAGCCTAAACAAGGCAAGGAAACCGAGCAGCATCACAGGGAAAGCATAGAAACAGCATGAAAATCTAAAGAAAAACTCAAATAAGCAGAAAAGAAAATGACATATCTGAGCAGTTTTGCAGATTACAAATTCCAAAACATAAATCAAGACTGCCAAGGAAAAGCGTCTGTTTTAGTAAAAGCTTCTAAAAATCATACCGATCACAGATGTCTTGGCCTAATAACTTTATGGCTTCTATGAATACAGGTTATTGGTATTTTACGCTCTGTCTTCTGTGTTTGGGAGCGAAGCAGATCAGAACGGCTGTAAATGCTAAAAAATAAATAACATCAATATTGTAGTTTACACTTTGGGAGCCCTGATTTTGAAGGTAGGTCTGCGACATAAAATACAATATTATAATGTACGACTTTGATGATGACGATTGTTATTAATAATCAATTAAAACATTGTGCACTGCTGACACCCTGTGCAATATCAGCATTGTGTGAGACTGTGAAATGGGTATGTGTGTATTTCTTGTAATTCCTCTGTGTGGGTATTGTGCGTGTGTATATTTTAAACTGTTCTTTTTCCTCCAATTTAAATTATATTCTTATATTTGCATTTTTTTTTTGTTGTTTTATAAAGCAAGTCTTTACATAACTTACATAAAGTTTTACTTCATGTGCCTTTAATTGTATGCACTTCTCAGGGAGATGCTTCACATGTTATCGCACACTGTACAATGACAAATAATATAACCGTTATTATCGCTGAAAGGTAAAAGATGGAGTAACAAACAGCGAAGACAACAGCTGTGAAACAATTATCGTTTGAATTCTCATGGTATCCTTTTTATAAGCATTTCAAATGAGCTGGTGAACACAACCATATCTTTTCCCCCTTTTTGTTGGAGGAGGTCACCAACGATTCTAATTTTGAGCTGTCATTCAGATAAATGTAACAACAGTTAAATGAAAGATGGAAACACAGGGAAGTTCACGTTTTGACAAGTTCACAGTAACACCAGGAAGGCTTCAGAGACACAGATACTCCAACTTCAACTGCTGAACTTTGTCTGTGTAACAGGACCCTCTGTGTGTGTGTATGTGTGTGTGTGTGTGTGTGTGTGTGTGTGTGTTCGCTGTATGTTTCAACTTCCATCAAAAGTGCAGATCAGAGAGCTCTTTCACACACCTAGTTTTTGTTGCTCCAGGGAAGCCCTTTTTTTAATGCATGCACACACACGCACACACACACGCACGCACACACACACACACACACACACACACACGCACACACACACCACTCATCTGTCATCTCATAAAGAAGTTCTCTGTACTCTCAATACACACTCCAGAGCGCTAACCTCTGCACAAAGGGCACTCTCTCTTTGAAGAGGGCTGCCTTTTGACAGACCGAGGACACAAACAAGCACACACACACAAACACACACACACACTCATTCAGGCACACAGATTGGTTTTCAGGGGCCTAAATATAGGGAACCTCTTCTTTGCTGTCACTCAAATGCTGCACAGACAAAAGGCTGCTCGGAGACACACTGTCTCCAAATGGGACCCATACACTCTGCCGACCTAAGTGTGTGCGCGTGTGTTTTGAAGGTGATGTGGGCTTTAATGACCTTTGTGAGATAGATAAGGCAGACTCATGAAGAGCTGTGCAAGATTGAACGTTACTATTATCTTTTATATTTTAGAAATAGTGCTAATATCAGATTTGTAATTGCAATTAAACAATGGGACAGGTGAGCTTATTTAATCACCTGCCTACAAATCGAACCTGATTTTCTACTTTGGCAAGAGAAAAATACTCAATTGTAGTGCAGTCAGTGTACAATGCATCCACAAATTACGCTAAATATCAACATCTTTTCTGTCAGGCTGATCACAGACAACAGCAGGCTTGAGGTGGCACAGTTGGCTGAGGGAAGAGCAGCATGGGTTGATCATAGATTTCAGGAGAACAGGAAGTACAGCCACCTCCTGCTTCACATACACAGCAGTAGAGAGTGGGGAGAGACTAAAGTCACTCCCTCTGCAGTAATAATCTATTATCTATTTGTATCTTTGTGTCTTTCTGTCTCTATCTGCAGAGTTTTCAACAAAATCTGAAGATAAGGATGGGTTACTGTGCTAGCCTCCAAGACCTCCCATAAGTCTAACAACTGCACTGCATAATAAACAAGATTTTAATAAGATGCATCTTTTGTCTCCACTAAGGCTGTTTAATTGTGGAAATAAAAACAGCCTTGTGAATGATCTGTTTCTAATACAGTCCTGCTCCAGGCGTCTAATCTTTTCACCAGATGTCTTTCCCAAAGCCTGTCTTCACCTACTGATTTCCTTTGATGGCTCTCAATTACTTGTGATAGTAAATGATCCATCCATCCATTTTCTTTTGCTTATCCAATTCAGGGGTGGGGGTATCCCAGCTGCCATAGGGTGAAAGGCAGGGTATACCCAGGACAGGTCGCCAGTCTGTCACAGTGCCAACACAGTGAGACAGACTACCATTTTCACTCACATTCACACCTATGTGGGAGGAAGCTGGAGTACAGCGGTTTGTGCCATCACCTCACAGCAAGAAGGTTGTGGGTTTGAACCTGCCAGCCATCTTTTGCACCCCTGTGTTGAGTTTGTGTGTGGGGTGCCTCGAAGTACTTTCTCTTGCAGTCCAAAAACATACATAGCATGTGTGAATGGAATGGACTGACATTTTGTACAGTCCTTTTTTAGTCTTCGTGACCACTCAAAGTCCTTTTCACCACAAGTCACATCATCTTTTCCACACATATTCATATAACGCTTTTTATATCTTTTTATATCTTCCTCTTTATGATAATTCTTATTTCTCTCATCACTTCTGTGGAGGCCTCTTTGGACTGTTCTGTTGCCATGTCTGAAGTGTATCCGTTTAAAAATTTCAGAACTTTCTGATACATTCATATAAGATATTCATTGTGATTACATACCTATGATGCTTTTCTCATTCGTAGTGATCTGTTAAAATATTATATTTTCTCTTGCTACTAATAATTTGTCTGCTGTTTCATTCTGAACAAACTTTAGTACCAGGTGTTTAAATATATGTAAGTATAAGTGGTTGTCAGTCTCTCTATTTTGGCCCTGCAACAGCCTGGCAACCTGTCCAGGATGTACAGTACCCTGCCTCCTGCCCTATGACAGCTGGGAAAGGCTACAGCCCCCCCATGACCTTGGAAAGGATAAGTGGAAGAAAATGGATGGTCTTATATAGACTTCTGTATTAGACAATGAGAAACAAGACACTGATAGTACGCTGGTCTTGGTGCTAGTGCACACACTGTGATCAATGGTGCGTTACTACCAAAATATAATAGAAATCACAAGATACCAAAACAGAGTTCTTCTGATATGCTGTTTTCACATTCTCTATATACACTTCATTAAGCTGATAAAGAGGATGCTGTTTACTAAAACTAAAAAATATTTTCAATCTTACCGTTGATGCCAGTAATTAACATCTGGAGTTTCTGTGAGCCGTCTTGCACAGCCATCATTAACCTTTTATTAGCACCTGTACCTAGAAGAATTATGCAACAAATCCTGTGCTTTATCCTGCTCTTGCAGTTCTCCACACTACTTTAACACTTGTAATACATAAAAGTACAGCTGTCACATGGTTCCAAAAACAGCCAATGAATTAAAATGTCTGTGTTTGAAAATGCAGCCTCATTAAAGTCTGTAATAAGTGAAGCTGCTTTTTCTCTGGAGACAAAACCAATTGAAGACCACCAACAGCACTCTGCCTGCTCTGACCACAAACAACAGGTGAGGGCTTGTTGTAACCACTGGAAGCGTGTGAACTCAGACCCACACTGACACCAGCTCTGACTGCGTGACGGCCGGCGGTATGCCAGGAATCCACTCCATCACTAAACGCACGACAGATAACCTCGAAGTGACCTCTGCAACAGGTGAACGTGCCACAGACCTTTCTCTTGCCAGCAGTTCCCAGAGTTCACAGCTAATGGCACGTTCCAGAGAGCCCTAAGGGGGTATAACAGCTCCTTTATATCACAGCCTGTATTACTCCATGATTATGCCTCATAAGTATATTAGCATATTTAATATATTTCTTGCATATATTGGAAACAATGAAGACAAGCGACATTTTTAGGTAAGAAGAAGTGTTCTGTGTTTTGGTTCAAGCTGATACTCTGCGCCTTCATTTTTGGGTGAAACTGTTGAAACTGAGCGTCACTTATGGCAGCACTGCCGATAAATCTTGACAGCATTGTCATTTTGAGGCGTCACGCATGTGAAATGAGAATCATGGTGTTAGTCATGGGCTGTAAAGTACGAGTGTCAGACAGATCAGCCAGAGAAAAGGAAAGTGCAGTGACAGAGACAGAGACAGAGATGTTGAAGGTTGAACCACCAGA
>VUQK01003576.1:16884-30814 GCA_015106715.1 Bujurquina vittata | reverse complement strand
AGGCCCCCAAGAGGGCAAGGCAGCTGCAGCTATTGCTTTAAAAAAAAAAAAAAAAAAAAAAGGCACACAGGTATCCTCTTATTCTGGCTTTGCCCTCTGTCCACCTGTTTGTCTCACCTTTACACCTTTCACAGCAAGCTCCTGTCTGTTTCACCACCAGAGCACAGTCCTCGGAGACAAGCGGACATTTCTCCTGTTTACAGTCTGCTTTGCCTTCCTGCAAAAAAAGATAGAAGGAAGAGAGCGTTTATCTGTCAGGGTCATATTTTTCCAACTTTGCAGGCATTCTCACACAACACAACCTATTTTTTTACTTTTCCTCTATCTTAGTTTCTAATTTTACACAATTTTCTCTGGCCCTTATTTCTCTCTGTAGAAATTAAAATGGCATATATTGTAGCAATAAAGTGCACATTGAAGGATCTATCAGGTACAATGTAGGTAGTAACATTACTGGAGAAGATTAAGGAGAAATGTAAATAGCGTACTTTTCCAAATCCAAGTCAGGATTGTTACTGGAAAAGTGGGATTTTATGAAAGCACCAAAGTATCTCGGCACATAATAAGGAAAGCTGGGCTTTAAAATGCCCCGAAGGCTGATCGAAGCCATGTGCATTGTTCAAGGTAACAAAATGTAATTAATATAGTCACTGGTCAGTGTCGGTCTCTGTAGCCCTGCTGGCAACCTGCGCAGGGTGTACCCCACCTTTAGCACTCTGACAGCTGGGATAGGGTACCCCCGTGACCCTAAATTGGAAAAGCGGAAGAAGATGCATGGATGGATGGATGGATGGATGGATGGATCATAACTCTGCAGTCATAATGTGAAAGTGTCTTAATTCATGACACAAGACTCAAGTTATGTTATTCTTTTTAAATCAACAGTTCTCAAGAGATCAAACCAACAATTATTTATCCCTCCAACATTGCTTTTATATTTCACTTTTATTTAGCTATGCTCATGGTGTGAATATGGCTTAAAATCAACAAAATTGCACTATAAACATTTTTTGCGCGTATGTAGTTTACGACTGCTTTTTACCTAATAAGCCACCTCTGTTCTCTGCTGTCAGCTTCATCAAATATTAAAAGGCTGCAGGTAAAAGTTCTACATAACAAAGTGACTCAGTCTTCACAGTTTAGCTGTGAATTTTCACACCAGCTCAACAATCCTCCTGTCACCTTCAGAAACACTGCACACTGTATCCGTCATCACCAATAACTGCACCGCGGGACTGGACAGAATCGGCCCTTTTTTAATTCACTCTACTTTCACACCCAGCTTTTATTGCAGGTTTTATCCACATGCTGTGTGTGTTTTATTTTACACACTGTGAGGGTTTATAAAGTGGAGGCTGGCAGGTCCCGTGGCCCCGCAGCACTGTGGCAGGCGGCTCTAACGAGGATGGATCAAAGGAGGGCGAAAATATATCAGCGTGGTTTAATATAGCCGCAGTGCTCCAACTAAAACCCCAACCACACTGAGGATGAATGATGTCATGACATAAGAGCAGGGAGGAGAGGAATAAAGATGGAAAGGAGGGACAGAGGATATAAAATAGGCTAGAGGGACGAGGAGAAACACACGAAAGAAAAGAGACAAAGAGGGGCGGAAGAAAGACAAACGTCTGGCTCTTTATTCTGGAAAAGTTGAATGAACAGTGCAGCAGTTAAATGAGGATGGATTAGCCTTAATTAATGTTTTTATCATCTATGTGATGTCCCTGGCTCAGTGCATGTGTTTTATCCATCCACATTAGATGTGGGATTTCTTCTACACTTGTAGGCTTGTAGCACCCAGAGCACCATTTACCCCCAGTCCCAACCCTGTTTTTAATCCAGAGGTGAGAGTTTGCTCAAACGAACGGAAATCAGTCAAGCACAACGCTGAATGAACGTCATCTGCATTTCCTCTCTGGGAAACAGGCGTTACCAAATCGGAGCTTTTTTCACTGTTAAACACTGAAACAAATGTGGAGCAGCATGAAACTAAGAAACAACTTGGGCCTTGAAATATATAACGGATTGCTGGTTTACTTGCGTGAAGTGTGAAGACAGAGTATTGGCCCGTTTCCAGCACTTGTAGATAATGTTGATGTGTATTTTTTTTTTTTTACAGGTAGATATGGATTTGAAGGCAAATGTAAACTGTGAATATTTAAAAACAAACAAACCAAAAAAAAGCAACGTTATCAAAATATATAATGTGAAAATATTACACTTTATGTAGACATTGCTCATATTCAGAACCAACTGTGCTTGCTAAATGATTCACTGTGGGCAAATAGTGATGCTGGAAAAGAATCAGGAAGAATCAAACAAAAAACCTCATTCTTACCTCTGCACATTCCCCTCCAACATTCATTCAGAAATCAGCTGTCCGGTGTTGTCTAATCACCTTTACAGTAACTTTAGCAAGTAATTTTGATTCCAGCGAATGGATGTCATCTTTGAGTATCCAAATTTCTTTAATACATCCGTGAGAAAATCTTGGATGATCGCAGCACAGGCAGCACGGCGGGAAGTAAAAACATACTTCAAACTTCAGACTTTAATTTTTAATGGCAAGCCTGCTGAACTCTGTGAACATATCCTTTCAAACAGCAGCAGAAATGTCTGCTTTTGTCTAAAATACTCATGACGTTTATTCAGCTGGCACCAGCAGATTACGAAACAGCAGCCAAAAACAAAAGGAGGAAAAAAACCAAACAAACATTAAAACAACTCTTAAAATTCTCAGAGACCTCCAAGGTCATGTCCTTCATCTTTCCTTCTCTCCTCCTCTCTCATCCTTCATTAACACAAAGTGCTGTTAGTAGACCTCCTCCACCCCTACCCTCCTTGCCATGGGGTCAAAGATCACAACAGGTCACCACACCTTATAAACACTCGACATACCACCACGGCACCAATGCTGGTCAACTGGATGACTGTGCTGCAGAGTGACACCCCCACCCACCCCCACCCCACCCACGACATGTGGAGAGGGATAAAGCTCTGGTATGCTCATAAGTGTGTGTGTGTGAGGCAAAGAGAAAGTGAGCTCGATAATGGCTTTCTGTTTGTGTTTCTCTGTGTAGACGCGCTACTGCGGGGGTTACCATTGAAACTCAGTGAATACATTTCTGTTCAGATCTTTACATTTAATTGTCTCAGCTGATGTAAACAAACATCGCTGACCAAAAACATGTTAACACAGGCATCCAAAAATGATCAGATTGAGCAGTTAAAGCATCGTTAGCATTACTGTCAGGTTAAATAACCTGTGAAGGCGTGAGAGGTTCTGCCTGGAATTTCTGTTTTTTTTTATTTTTTATTGTAAACTTCGTAAAAGAATTAGAATGAGAAATTCCCAAACTCTCATTTATTTTATATCATTTTATTGGAGAGCACTTTAATGGTCACTTTTGAGACTAAGCTTATTAAAAGTGAGAGAAAATTAAATACTTCTCAGTTCTTGATGTTTCCATTAACATTAAAAGATTTCTTGAACGGCTCGACAGTCCTGAGCTTGTGCCAGCAGGGTTGTGCTTCCACTAGGAGGCGACAATGTTTGTGTTCAGCTTAACTTCTCCTCATTAGTCTTTTTCAGTTTGTCTCATCATCACTCAAACTCTGTGTTCCTACCTACATCCATCACTTTCTCTCTGTCTTTCTAAAACCTTTTTTTTTTTCAGCCTAATTTAACGAGCTACTCTGGCCTAAATATTTCTAACATGTCCTCCTCTCTGCTTTACAATAATGTGTTGAGTTCATCGAAACCTTTTCCTGACATCCTTTCTTTTTATGCTTTTCCTCAGACACCATGATGGAGGAAGAGATCAGGTTTTGTCAGGTACTACAGACAGGAAAAGAAGCTCATGAATTAATGGCCCATTTAAGCCCTTGGACTCTAGACCCTCTGACCTCTCAAACTTTAACGGCCTTTGCCACCGTAACCTTTCACCTTTCCTACAAAACAAGCCAGTCGCAACCTCCCACAGACAGAAGGGGACGCGGTACTTTTGGGGACGAGACGGCTGTAGAAAGACGCTGATTATAACTAATTTCCAAAAATACTTTCCACAGCTCGCAGAGCGCTGGATGTGACAGCCTTGCTTCTGTGGCCAGGCAAGGCCCGGCTGGTTGTAATAGAGGACAAGTGGCATAAGAGCGATGCAGGTTGAGTGTACTGACATGTCTCGAAATGAAACGGCATGATTGGACTAATGTGAAATATGCAGTAGTATACTGTAGCTTTATAACCACTGAGTTTAACCCTTTCATTTTCATTTAGTACCTGTATGGATGCTAAAAGATTTGTTTTTTTTAACATCCTTGAACTAGGGCTGGGCCATATCATATCATTCATGATAATACTGGTAAAAAAAATCTTGCTCGGGAAAATTAATTATATCATAATATGCTAATTTCATGGCGTAAATATGCTATCCCCCCAACGCAGCGGATTAAGCTCACGTGGGTCATGCAGTGTTGCCAACTTAGTGACTTTGTTGCTAGGCTTTTTCCCCCCTCGCGACAAATGTAGCAAGTTTTTCCAGTGATGTCAGAGAGTTCTGGAAACCTGGAATCCTCCGCTGTCGCCATGTTACGCTTTGGCGTCGCCCGGACCACAGAGAGTACCTGGCTGTTGGGGTGTACCGCAAGTCACATGACCTTAATAACGGAAGTGAGTCTTTTTCACGTGTTCGTGATGCAGCCGCCAGACACGTGCCTTTTTGTTTATACCTTTTGGAAAGAAAAAATATATCATATTTTTGGTCCATATCACCCAGCACTACCTTGAAATATATCATTAAGTTTTATATTTACTTAAAGATTGAAAAGTAACAGATAATCATGTAGCTTTTGTGTTATCAGGTGGTATCAGTCTTATCAGGTAAACCTTACCCTCTTGTATTGATCCGCTATTGTTTGAGACGAGACACTGACAGGAAATGACCCCTGACCTTTTTCCTGGATCAATCACAGCTACTGGGCATAAAACTCCTCACCCTCAACTTTTACACGTAGCTCAGTTGGAATGTTTGTTTGATCAATAAACGGAGTCCGTGCATCGCTGATGTTTGACCTTCTGAATGATGGCGTGTGATTTGGTGAAGGAATCGAGGGATGTTTGGTTGCAATACTCATTTTACATTGCAAACAGCACGAGAATAACAAAAGCTGTTTTATTGCAGGCATTGCAGCCCTGATTCTTTTTAAAATAACATTACCTGAAACTGCATGTGAGAACTGGACACTAAACAGTTTACCCTGCTAGAGCATTTCCAGAAGTGGTGTGGGCAATCTGCTGTTGTCTGTTACATGTGGTGACTTGAATTTCTAGAAATTGTACAGAGTTCATGTGTAAAAATGGTCCAAATAAATGTCAAATGTTTCTCTTTGTATTGTGTGTGATCTGACTTCACTTAAAAATGAAGAACTACTTTGTCCCAGCTCTTCAAAGCTGCCACCTTTCTGCAGCTTTTTAGAGAAATAATCACTGTAATCATTTTGCATGAACATTTGTTTTTCCACTCGTGCCAGATTTATTTGCTTTTTCACATAACAGTTTCTAATCAGCACAAATAGAGTCTCGTTTTCCTGTTCTAATTTGGATCATATGGATATAGACAAAACCACAAAGATAAAGTCTGAAATTAAAAAAAAAAAAATCCCGAATAACATTGAAAAGAAAAAAAAAAACACTGAAAAGACAACAATGGCCGCACATGGCAACCGTGGCATAAATGACTAAAACAAATGAAAGACTGTGGACAACAACAACAAAACGCTTGGAGGTAAGAGACCAAAATCACTGCTGAAACAAATAAACTGTTCAAATAAAACATTCTAAATAAAAATAAAACAAATTGCAGGTCTGTTTCAGAACACAAACTCCTGCCTCTTGCATGAAGGCCCGACACAGGGCCACCCTCTGCCCTTACAACTCAGCAAAAGGGACACACTAATTCCTGTGCTGATTGTTGGCACTGTGGAGGAAGATTTTAGAAAATTATTCTCTATTTTCTTTTGATTATTGCCTCATTGTTAAATCTCATGACAAACGTGGTAAGTAGGTTGTCACGGATCGAATACCTTTCATGAGTTGTCTTTCACCTTAAGCAGAAGGCCGGTCCTAAATACCCTCCAACAACTATTTTTTCCAATATTTTGCCTGATGGAAAACTGACTTCAATTTTCTTTCCACCCAGTGCTGAAGAAATAAAACAGCAGACACTTCCAGTTTATGATGGATGGGATAAAAATTAAAAAATAAAAACTGCAACTGCAACACATGACTGTGAGTAAAATGAAGGAGGAGAAGTGGAGGGTGAGGGAGGGGAGGAAGAGCCGATGACAGAATGGAAAAAGACATGGAGATGGACAGACAGATAGACGGGGACGATGAAGAGAGTGACGGAGATGAACTGACTCCTTTCACGATAAAGGATCATCATGGCGACCCGCCTGTCAGTCAGTCTGTCAGCCACATCCACTCCCGGCCCCATTACAGCGCTCTGCCTCACCCGGACACACACAATAGATCTTCTGTGTGCGTATATATATGTGTGTGTGTGTCCGATACCCACAAGGCAATTAGCAGGTACTCTGGACCAACTAAGGAGCCAACCCCCTCCACTATGTTTCCATATATGAGTGACACTGGAGCCTCACCAACCCCCCCCCCCCAGACACAGCACTGCCACACAGGACTCTTTCTGGATATGAGGACTGTCCAGAAAGAGTCCTGGAGAGAGGCCACATAAAGCTCAATGTTTTCTCATACTGTTTTAAGCTGAAATTAGAAAGAATTTTTTTGTACGGGAGGAAATCGATCAGCAAACATGTTACAGTCGCAATAAGAAAAGTTCAGAATAGGAAACAGACAGAAAGTCTACTTCTAATGCTAGAAATCAACCAGAGGTAAAATAGTTATAATGAGCATAATAATAGTGTCAAATGGCTAAACATGAAAAATGATGGGGAAACCAGGTGAGGATACTCATTAAAGTTGCTCTTTCTAACATGCAGCGAGATAACGGACATCACACCCATTATCACTACTGGAAACACACCATTTGGTTTAAGCACACATTCACCTGTGTGTGTTTATCGGCCAGTTGGTGAGCGGTTGCTGGAAGTTGCCAGCATAAAATTGGTTGCAAAGAGGTAAACAGTGCTGCACCAAAAACCTCCTTGCAATTGCAAGATGTTTTCTTTAATGACCAGAAGCTGCCAGCAGGTCTCCAACCAACCTCCAGGTCTGTGTGAGTGAGGCCTTGGGAAACTGCCAGGGTAGAGCATGCAGGAGGCAGACCATGACCATCTACAAGCTGTAAATTCACCCGAGTATTTACTGGTGCTGTTCTCGTCACACCGACTTTGTACTAGGGGGGCTGTTATCTTAAAAAAAACATTTGATGTCCTGCTTTCATCTGGGTGTTTGAAGTTATTCACTATAAATTCCCAGTTATACCAGCGAGAACGATCGTCTTTGTATTTGGCTTTGCGTCGTGTGAAAAAGAGAAGCAATCAATTATTTGGTACATACACGATTTGGTAGAAAGATTTTTTTTTAACTTAATTCTAAAGAGATTCTAAAAATATGATCCTTGTAAGTACAGATTTGTATTAGGAAGGAAGAAAAGCCAGATACGGTCAAATTCAATAAAGACTGAGCCGTAAATGTATGGAAATGTGTGTGTGTGTGTGTGTGTGTGCGCGCGCGCGGGGGGCTTAAAGTAGAGATGAAAGGGCAGCCATTGCCTCCTGATGACTGATAGCATTCAGCAGGGCTTTGGCTGATGCCTGCCTGATAACACAGAGGACGGCTCAGTCCGTCTTTAGGCAGAGGGCAACCTTAGAGCAGCCAATCGGGAGCCAGTGAACAACTGAACATTAGCTCGAGCTTAATATGGATTTAATTCCTGGGAATCGGATATTTGAAACCCATTTTCCAGTTTCCCAATATGCCCCACATGACAGTTTGGCTAATTTTATGCAAATGTTAGTCAGCTCTGAGCTATGTACAGGTAAGAATGTAGGTCTGGTCTGAGGCTCTCCCTCAAGCTTTTTTTTTCTAGGTCTTAGCAAAGCTTTTATTAATTACATTGGGCCCCATCAGTAAGCCACTATTGCATCAACACAAATCAACACAGACTTTAGCACACAACACACACCCCTCTAGCTCACACCTGCGTGATAAACTGCATTCTGGTGGCTTTTAAAAATGTGAATTAACCTTTCAGCCAGCGTCAAAGCAGTGACACAGAAAAGCCTCGCTGGTCCATCCTCGCACCCTAAAACAAAAGCCTCTACAACAGTAAAGGTTTGGAGAGGGCGCGGGGCAGGGGTCAAAGAGCACATGTTCCAGGAAAGAGTTGTCCCCTAACATTATGTTGGCTGATTTTAACAGCCGGGCTGAGTCAAGACGGCGTGAAGGCAGGCACGACTGTTAAAACAAACAATCCCCACTTGAGTTTCATTGCTAGTTTGTTGTAAATTCTAAGAAAATAGTAAAAATCTTATTATGAAGTGGTTTCCTGTGCTTGCAAATTGAAGCACTTGCAATCTTTAGTTCATGTGAACAAAACATTACATACGCTCCTAAACAGGTTTAAAAGTATTGCTCCGAGAGTGTTTTAATAGGAACATTCAGCATCAAATCAAAGACTATATCCATCAAATCTGACCTAAAATCCTGCCAGAAACGTGCGTTACAAAGTCCCGTCAGTCGGTTACAAATCTTTCACAATCTTCTGATAAGAAACACCTCTCAAAGCTCAATAATCAGCTTCACAAATACTACTATCAGTGCTCAAAGAGGTCATTTTATCCATTCAGTCTGAGTGGAAATCCTGTAGCAGCAGTTGCAAGTCGAGGAGGCGAGAACAAACAGGGAGGGCTGTGCGCCATTAGACACGCTGCAACATATCTGACAGCGATGACAAGAAATTGGTCTTACCAGACAGACACATGTGATGCAGGGATTGTCGGTGATGTTGGGGATGTGGAGAACCTCTCCTTCATTGTCACAGCTGGCCTCAGTACCTGTGAAGGGCAGGTGGAAGGTGAGATGTAGGTTGTGCGCAGGGCTGAGTGAAAAAGGGGTCTGAACTCAACCCACCAGCCAGAGCTACAAAATGACCAGTCAGGAGTAGATGATGGCTTGGTTTAAATGTTTCTGTACAACAACTAGTGGTGCAAAGTGGAAAGAAAACGGCAATTCTTCTAAGAAAGTGAGGAGGTATTTAATACTTCCTAAACTAACAATTATTCACTAACAATTATCTACATTTTTATAGTTATCATGAGCACAAATAAAACACTAAAATCTTCCAGCGCCTCTTATTTAGCACTTAGTAACTGTATCTTGTCTGGCTCTGATGGTATTGCACTGGCCAAATTTGTCCACAGACAGACATATAAACACCAGCCACCGTATTCAAAACTGTCTTTGTGGTGTTTCTGTTACAGTAGATGTCGCCAGGACCACAATATGCCACCATGACACAAAGACTCATGACAAAGCAATGAAAACAATGCCAGCCATGCTAATGAGACTGGTAAACATGAGTCAGTCGGTTTGTTACAAGTTCAAACTGTAATCTGAAGCAACGACAGGAAATGACCCTAAACCCATGGGTTTATGGGTAGAAGAGCACAGATGTCAACATCTCAGAGGCAGCAGCTCGTGCTGCTTAGCTGCAGCAAAGAAAAGAGACTCCAGACTGATTCCCAGCTGTTTGTTCATGCATTAGATCTGTTTTGACTCTCTGAACTGAAAGCTTCCTTCTTAATGACTTAAGAGCTGAAAAGGTGTCACTGAGGTGAACTTAAATCCTCACCACTGGCTGGTCTACTTGAGTGTAAACTACTTCCTCCCTCCAGTAACTCATCACGCGTCTGCAGTATCTCCTCCATGGCTGAATGTATCATTTACTTCTAAAAACTGGCTTTGAATGCTTTTAATCACTGCAAAGAGTTTGAATGCTTAAACTAGAGTAATATTTTAGAGGGCTCAAACCTGCTGCAGCAGTTCATACAGTAAATAAAGAAAACTCGGGCAATTACAAATCAAAAAGAATATAGTGCGATTAAATGGGGCCACTGGACCCCTACTTCCAGTACTCAGTGGTCGAGTGTTGGGCTACATCCATCTTTAAACTCTGCTTTAATTTGCACCCCAACTACACACCAGTAAAGTTTCATGACTATAATTTGCACGGTTGCGATGCTATCACCTTGACAACAGCTGTGTTGTGTTGCCATAGGTGTCTTTACAATGATCACACACAGGGTGAAAGCCAGCCAAAGACATTTTGACTGATATTTGGTTGAGCTCCGATCACTGTAATGTGACCCCTGACTCTAAACTGTTTGGTTTGTTGTAATGTTGACAATCCAGAAATCTATCATCCACTGAACGCTCTCTATGAACCAAAGTAATGTGCGTGAGGCTCCAGCAAAACTGACATACAGCAAAGATAGAAATTTTGGACACCTTAGTGATCTGATCTGCTCAAATGTAATATAGACTATAACACATCAATCCGTCAAGCTTGCCACCTGCCAAACTGTTTCCATCATCAGAACATCAGCGGCAACTTAAGGTAATTTGTGGGATTAGAGAATAAGTTATGAAGGCCAGCTTCCTGTGGAGCATCCCCCACTGTGTGAAAGCCTGACCTGGATGCTGTTGTAGTTAGATCACTGCAGCAGCGCTGTGTGCTGAGGTTTTCTTTACCTGAGACAGTGTTACGGTTGCCAAACACCTCAGTTACAAGCATTTATGCAGACACTTTAGGCTATAGTAAAACTTAGACATTTTAGATTCTTTTAAACTGTGATGTTGGGACTAAGCAGCTCTACACATGAGCTTTTTCCTTCAGTGTATTGGCCATCGTGCACAAATGTAAAAACATTTTGTCCCCCAAAGCTAGCTCACTATATGCATCTGATAAACACTGATGGCCACAGGTGTCACTTCAGCTTGGAAAAAAAAAAAAAAAAGATGGTCCCTGGCTGGGGAAAGAGAAAGCAGCTTATGTGTTCCACTGGCTGAAAGGAAGCAGCCAATGAAGCCAAAATGACACTACGGGTTTTAAATCCATTATCGCTGTAAATTAAATATGGGGCACGACTGACGAATGAAACGCTTTAAAGCCGTAGCAACAGTAACATCAGCCTGAAAGTCACGAAGATCTTAGCAATGTTTATCTCAGGCTTGTAATACAGTAAACTCGGATTCCACGCTGCAACAATAGTTCCTTATAGCAGCGAGTCATGCCGACTGTTTTTGTCCCTCTGAGTTCAGCAGTAAACCAGCCTGAGCCTGTGGATTTGGGCAGAGCAGACAAACCCTACCAACTCCACCACAGTAAAATTTACAACCTTTGAGTGTAATTAAACTGGTGGGGCTATAAGCGTTGGGGGGTGAGGGATGGAAGGCAAAGGGGTGAGGGGTGGGGGGGTGGTCTCAGGCCTTTTTACAATGCCCAAAAACCCATAACTCTCATTTTGCAGCTGCTACATTTGTCTCATATCCATCTTCCTGACACTGTCAATACTGACATCATGACAAACGTATTTACTGTATATAGTTTCTTTCTACTTTAAACTAATGCAAGGAAAAGGCAGATAAAATAGTTTAGAGAAGACTTAAATCTGTGACTGTGTCACAGATCACTGATTGGAAATGTTTATCTGGCTCCGAGTGACAAATCTGCAAAAACTCAGATTAAAGTCAAACAAATGGTTTGATTGAACAGACTGTGTGACTTAGCTAAATGTCAAATACAGCTATAACCTGGAGCTACATTATTAATCCTTTTAGTCCCTTGACAAAGACTTCACACTCTGTCGCTACAACCTCTGCAAAGTCTCTGACTTCCACCGTGGATGAATTGGTTCTTAATCCGTAGAAAAATGTAGATCCTTAGATTAGAGGCCCTATGTTACAAGTTAAATATAAAACTAATGCACTAAAGTAATTTCTGGTACAGCTGGTGGAGGTGGAGCAAAATGTGACTGCTGTATATACCATGAAATGGTTTCATCTAATCTGTTCAACAAGCTTCTTATGTTTTCTATGAGTTTTACAAGTTGAAGTAAATATTGTCAAATAAATGTGTCAGTTCTGCACTTCAAGTAAAAAAAGAAAAGACAAAACGTTTCTGAGCATCTGGGCCTTGTTGGTAATGAAGAAATGTGCTACTTGGTGTGCCTTTAACACTTATGAAATATAATAGGCAATACATGTAGTTTGGTTCACCTTGAAAAAAAATCTTCCAGCAAATCCAAATTTGTGCAATCGTGGAGCAACAGTTGGACTTATCTGTGAAATCTGTGTCTAATTATTAATAAATTGAAAAATCCTTATTTAGGTTTTCTCCAAATCTGCCAATAAGCTGGACTCACATAGGTCTCGCCAACAGTTCACTGTCGACAGTCCTGCAGCTGACAGGATGACCTCTGCGCCACCTGCTGCACTCACACATTCAACCGTCTGACTGCGAGACCTCAAACGCCTCTCAAACTCCTGCTCTGTGGTTCAGCAGACAATAGGCAGATGATGCAGCGCATGTTTGGGATGCCAGGTGGACGAATCTGATCTGCTGGGATCATAATGGCGCAGTCTCCTCAGCTGATAAAGAGACTGTTGGTTCTCGGGTGTTTTTTGTCAAACAGATACACCGGGGATGCCCATCTGGTGCACGTTGTGTTCCCATCTACCCGTTTTGCTTCAGGAAACTAAGATAGCAGGGAGGAGAGGGGAACCCCTTAAACCTGAATTCGTTCTTATCACGACCGGAGCGGATGCGCACAACGTAATTTATTAACGTCTGTTCCAAATCAGATCTTCTCCTTTATTAATGAGTTTATGATGAAATTAAGCTACTGCCGTCATGGAAACACAACGCATGACCTGGAGGAGACAGCACTAAATAAGCAATCATTATCAGATACCAGGTTAGGTCAGAAAAAGGAGGTCAGCGGCAGAAGTCCCATGCTTCACAGAGCTATTTACCCAGCGATAAGACGCACACAGGCCGGGCTGCTGGTTGGGAGCTGCTCGCACCACCTCATCCACTTTTCCTTCACTCCACTTCTATTTTTCTCATTCTTCAACAGCGCTGCAGGGCAAACAAGCGACATCCTATGATGCAATGCGGCTGTCAAAGGGGCGAGCAAGCCGGGGAGAGCCATGCAGAGAGGCAGCTCAGGAGGGAGGACAGCGCGCTGTTAAATTAGAGCTGGTAAAGGAAAGTGGTTTTCACTTTACAGCCTGCTTTTAACCGAAAACGTGGGTTAATTACAACCCAAAGTGACACAAACATCAATTTGAGTTAAGATCACTTAGAATTCTACGTAGACCTTTCATCGCAATGATCCAGATCCTCGTGTAATTTTCGTAGGTTTGATATAAATCACTTTGATATCGGCTCGAATCAGCATGATGGCTGTGACAGAAAAAGACTTCCTGCAAATAACAAGCTCTGCCGCAAACAACAAGCGTGCCAGGGTGGACTCGGGGGCTTGATCTGATCGCCACGGCTTCAAAAAGACGCGTATTCCCTGCAGGGTGGCACAGAGAGGATAACCTGGGTGAAGTTTGTGATGGCGCGATAACCTTTCACATAAGACGTCCAGATCAGTGTTGTTTCTTCGAGAAACATCTGCAAAAACTTTAAAATTTACACATTTAAATGAGCTTTAAAAAATAATTTGGCGGGCAAGGAAAACGAGTTTGTATTATCCTGAAAAAAAAAATAAAAGTGCTTTTTCCACTTTTCTGCTTCATTGTGATCGTGAAATAAAGTGACGGTTCTCACCACTACTTACTGAAGCTTCACTGCCACATTACTGATAATCATACATATAAACTATGTGACTCTGGTTTGGTGCGCTACTCCTGGAAGAGTAAAGGAGCATGGAGACGCGG
>VUQK01003576.1:5051-16864 GCA_015106715.1 Bujurquina vittata | reverse complement strand
GGAGACGCGGCAGCAGACTAAATAACCAGGGGCTTGGGTAGATTTTACGCAGGGAGGGGGTTGTGATGTGTTATTATGACGCCTTATGAGCCCTTTAATCTTACCTGTAATTAGCGGAGAGGAAGACCGGGGGGTTTGGAGCAGCAACAAAAAGCAAAAGAAAAACCTACAGGTGGACCAGGAGGGAGGGTTCAACCAGCGGAACAACATCCTCGGGTTTGCTCCAGAAATCAGTGACAAGGGTAAAAATGAAGGGGCAAATAAAATCAACCCAAAGGGGGAAAAAATGAAGAGAAAAGTTCCTCAATCAACTTTGATCAAGTTTGCGCTGCAAAGCAAAGCGACGCTCAGCCAGACGCGCGGTGGTTACGGTGATATTAAAATGACAAAGACGCGCCGGCAAGCAGGAGACAGCTGCGCTGCGCACGCCCTGCGGGGGGAAAAAGCAGGAGTTTGCGGATGAATTAAAAATATTTAGAGAGAGAAACAGTCTCGGATATAGCAGACGTGAATATCCTGAGAGGAACGGCGAGTTCGGAGGTTTTAAAATGATTCTTGCTCCATTCCGACTGTCAAGAGAGTCCAGACCGAAGTGGCCGCGGCCAGTGGAGCTCTGATACACACGTGTAGATTTATATCAACGGGAGAGTTTTAAAAGTCAAACGTCTTCCAGGCAGCCAGTCAGTGCGCCGTCTCAGTCTGCGCCCCCAATCCAAAAGTCCGTTTGTCATGTGGATGCTCGACGCCGACGGTTCAGGACGGAGAAGTGGACTGCAGCCTCTCTCTGGCTGAGCGGTGTAAATAGTCGACCTGCTTCTGCTCCTCCACCCCCGGTATTAAAGCGGACCTCTGGTGTCGGAGCGCACCACGGAGCCACAAAGTCCTGCCTCCTCTGCGAAACCCGGACCTCCTCCTGTCTCCCGATCTCTCCCAAACCTCCTCCACACCCCCTGGACTAGACCCTCTGTGGTCCCCTTATCCAGGTTTCCTGCTGTAACCCCAAACCCTAGACCTCCTTCCTTTAGGAAGTAAATTTTTTCTTAAATAATGAAAGCTGCTACTTCTGTTTGCCTCCTTCTGAAGGTTTGTGTAGCGAATGTAAATCTCTGTGTATAAGAACGAGAGACTTACAGAGGTACATCAACAACAAGCCAGGAGAGCATTTCTGTAAGTTAATGCACCTAAAAATGGAGGGAGGAAAAAAAGAGCGAGAGAGGATGAAGAGGATGATAAAATGACGCGCAACAGTTTCTTGAAGAAGCGATCTTTCGTCTAAAATGTCATCATTTATTCACAGTTGCCCCCCAAAACGTTATTTCTCTTCATAATCTCGCCGACACAAGCAGCTGAATTCAGAAATGACTACCCTAATATATGTATTGATAAATGAATTTTAGACACCAGAAAAAGAGCTCCTGGAGGCTCTCCCAGCTGTTACTGCTCTTTATCTCTTTTAATCACTTGTTCGTGTTTAAAATGACGTCATTGCCTGTTTTGTCTTAGACTCCTTAATCAGAATGAAGAAGAATTTTAATGCTCTAGCATCACATTAGAGACAATATGTGTTTCAGCAGCTTTCCTGTTGCAACATGAACGCGCGCTCTGCACAAAACTAACTCCACACAGAAATGCATTTGCAGGTCTGGTGTTGAAGAACCTGACTGGTTTGCACAGAGACCAGAATTCCTTCCCATCCACTCCTATCCACTTCATCCCATTTGGGATAATAAATGAAGTGGGACATTACATTTATTGCAAGCTGGACCGCGTCACCACAGACAGTAGAAGATTAATGTGTTCAATCTCGTATTAGGTTGATTCTTTTGGCCATATAATATTCTGATATAATTAGAATAGAATAGAATAGAATGCCTTTATTGTCACTATACAGGATGTACAATGAGATTGGAGGGCCACTCCTGATCGGTGCCATAAAAAAGAAAGTCAGACTTCCTAAAAACAAAATATAATCTAAGTTAGTCTAAAAATTAGTTTAGCGTGCTCAAAGGCAGCCTTGGTGATGTGCTTTAAGATCAAACATCTTCATGCCAATTAAGCTATGTTTGAAAGGAGTTTCTAATTCAATTAATTACAAAATAAACAAGTCCCGGTTCTGGACAAAAGGCTCTCAAGGCCCCATTAGTGACTTTTGAAAAGGTCAGGGGTGTGTAGTTCAAAAAACTGGGATCTGGGGGGTTCCTCTGGGGGAGTGATGAAAAGATTTCTGCTTTTGTTTCTCCATTTGAGTTAAACAACAACAACAACAACAACAAAAAAAAAAACATTTGCACTGAAATAATAACCAATAAATAAATAAATTATATTTGATTTTCCTATTTTTCCCCCCAATTAAAAACAACCCCATAGGTTGCCATGCAGCAGCTTATTAAGACCCACATTTACCATCATATTATCTTGGAGACGATCATGTGACCTGCATCCCAGCCTAATCTGCCTGGGAAGGATGTTGGAGTGGATGGATAGGCTGGCAAAACATTGGTCTTTAAAGACAACTGATCATAACCTTCACTGCGTGTATTATTTTACCTATGATCACACAGATCCTCAAACCTTAAGAAAGCACTTCCAGCATTTTAACCCATACCAGGAACCTGTCCTGAACCCAATCAAAAGCCTTTCTGCACTTTATTTAACCACAGATTTGTCATATTGCAAAAACTAATATCTTTTTTTTTATTGTTCATGTTGCAGCTCTGCATCAGCTGTTACGACTCGGCTCCTGAAAGTTCTTCCAAAGTAGCAGCAAACCACTGATGTGGTTGCTTAGGTTTTAGGGTTTGTTGGATTTTCTTGACAAACAGCATGTGGATGTCACATGCGTGTATGTGCAATTCTGTTTTGTGCTAACGTTTAGAAACACCCCCCCCCATTCCCTCCTTTATGTCAGATTCAACACGCTACTTCACAGCGCAAAACGCCTCTGTATTTCAGCATTGTGTTACCATAAATCTGCAGTCTGGAGTCAACATTTAAAAGGCTTATGTGACAGATGAGGCAGGTTGCATGACAGTGTCTGTATGTGTGTGTGTCTGGCTTCTTTAAAGTGAAGCTCATCAGAAGCTCAGACGGGGAGGAAAAGCAAGCCTTCAAAGAAATAATTAGGACCCACCCAGCAGCTTTTAACCGAGCATCAGCCGCTGCTTAAAATGTCCCGGCGCACACTGAAAACACACACCAGCACAAGCACAGCTGAGGTGTGTGTCAGTGAAACGAGACAGTGAGGAAAAGAGTCTAACGAGTAGAGAGTGTGTGTGTGTGCTGCAGAGAGAAAAGTAAACTGTGCTTTTGAAAGTAAGCTTGTCAACAACAAAAAAATAAAATAAAAAAAAAAGCATGGTGCTTGTGTTGAACAGATAAAGATGAAGAAATAATTTGTGTGGCAAAAGACTTTGTGGGATTAAAAGTGAAAGAAATGAACAAAGTGAGACCATTAATTAAAAAGCAATGCTCCTGTTAAAGGTAAAGAGTGTCTCAGAGCGACGTTGAGTTTTAGTGTTATTAACCACTAGATGGCGATGGAGAGAAGAGGGGGGGGGGTTTGGCTGATCTGACCACAGATGGTCCTTTAATGATCCTCCACACACACTTTCCAGCTCTGACACAGTGAGCAGAAAGTCATGAAGGATGCTGCAGGACGTGAAGCAGGTGCTACTGGGACTCCAACTCAGACGTTATTGAGTGAAACCGACTTTTCTGCAAATACCGGCAATTATTTTCAATCCTTTTTTAATTGTTGCCCCATTTTATTGTTGTTAAGAATATAAATTTCAACTTTTTATTCTTTGTGAATTAATGTTTCTCTTTTACAGACTGATTTAAATGAATTTCCCTTAGATCGATCAATCGTGTTCCGCTGAAGCGAAAACAATTGCGCTGCTGCAGCTTTATAAAAGTCTGAAAAAGTATTCAAAACTGCTTGAAGATACTTTTTATTCATATTTTTAAATGTTTGCGCTTAAAACATAAATATAATTTTAGCAATTTTGATATTTTCATGTAACCACAAAGACAATGTGAAAATCTGAGCAAATGAGAAAGTCAGATGTTTGTTTTCAAAAGCAAGGTGAGGAGCAGAAATGACTTTTTCTTATGGTGGTGGACTGCCTCGCTGAGACAGGAGGTTTTAGGGTGTGTGAGGATCCTCCTGGATTCAGACTGGCTGCAGACGCCAGCCGGGGCCACAAAAGCCCCGAGGTTAAGACCCCCTGTTGTCGGTAGGTCTGGTAACTACAGGGGAGGCAAGGAGATGACAATGACAATGTCAAGAATTCTCCAGTGCAGGTACGTCATCCAAAGCCACTCTTTGTGGCATGTAGCACACAGCAGGAGATAGGTGCATTCGCCCAACTGGAAATCTTCCATTTGATTTAGAAAGGGGGTCTACCTGAGTGATGACTTTGTATTCGAGAGCTGGCATGTTAAAGATGTTTTATTGTCGAATTAAACTGAGTTGAGAACATGCAAACTCCACACAGAGGGGCCGGGGCCAAGGTGGAATCGAACCCAGACCTTCTAGATGTCATTCTAGCCGTGCTTATGTTTGAATTTTTGATTTAAAATATGTTTCCTTACCAAGTGGTGCCTTTGAGAGGTAACCAGTGAAATCCCACATTCACTATTTAAAACACTGACATGAGTTAGATGAATGAGTTGAATGCCAGTGTTGCTGGCTACTATTGATGCTTCTTCCCGAGCCACAGCTGGCAGCACAAAAGGTGGAGCTACACAATAAAAACCCAAATCGCGACATGTAATTGTTGCATTTTACATCCTTGCAATTAAATAAACTGCAGCTATTCAAGATGTTTATGGAGACTTTTATGAACAGCTTTCTGCAGTTTTTCGCGACAAACACCCTGGAGACTGGATGCAAAGCGTCAATGAGTAAAGTGGAGGGCTTGATGCCTTGTAGATTTGAGGATGTAACCAACTGTTCAAGCTGCTTATGTAAAGAAGTGAAGTGTTTTCCGTGTGTCATTCAGAGAGCATGGAGGTAAATTTTTAGAGAGCTGCTGAATTAGTGGAGGGGCTCTGGGATCTATCACAGTGCATACTCTCCTGGTTTTACAAGCTTCTTACAGGGAAGTCGGGCTACAAGTTAATCTCTTGGCATGTATCACTGCTGTCGGACAGGAGCCACATATCTGCAGAAAGGACGTTCTGGAGGAAGGAAGCGAGGAATGCTGTTCTTACAGGTTTCAAGGGCCCAGAGGTCATGAAACTCACTCAGCACATAATTGACTTTGTAAATTTCAGCTCACGTTAGAAAAAGAAAAACAGTCAAATTGCAGTTGTGAGGAGGGGGTTTTTCCTCCATGATTGCGGCAGAGATTAGTTTTCAGCTCATTACCTGTTGCTCTGGACCAGGACAGGAACACACACACAGAAGCAAGGAACTGTGCTGTGATTTTTGCACAGTGGCCAAACAGCATTATTACAGCTCCGGCTCATATCATGTGATGAACACTGGCGCAAAAAGCCTTTTTTCCTCCCATAGACAATGGCGCTGGACACTGGAACAGGAGCAGCTGCAGCTGGAGGAGTTTAGGCTGTAAAACAGTGAATAAATTTTGAGTGTTACAAACCTCAAGAAATGATTTGTTTTATCGTGAAAAACCCTATCCATTCAGCATAACAACATTTGGAAAGTCTAGAAGAGCCATTATTTCATCCCATCTGATGTGAGGAGCCAACAGGAAGTCAGCTGGCTTGGGTAGCACATGCTCTCTACATGCACAGCTATAGTGTGCGTGCTCTAAGGGCCCAAAATTGTGGAAGTAAGCAGAACATCTGGAAAACTCACAGTATTCAGCTCATTTCATTATATTACCTGAGAGAGACGTCCACACGACAATGCCGCTGGGCTAAAAAGAGCATCATTATGAAAATGCAAGTGCTGCTGTGGTCATTTTTTTTTCTTTTTTTTTTCTCTATGAATGAATTATGAGTTATTAATCTGTGAAGGTTTAGTTGTGTAGAGGTTTACACATTTGCTTAACAAGCAAAAGATTCCTGGGTTTGATCCTGGAAGGAGATACAAACCCCTTTGAGGCTGTGTCAGTAAACGCCGGTTTCAAATATGTAAAGCCTCTCCAGTGTTATGGAAAGTGACACTCATTTTTTTCCCCTAACATCATAATAAGGTAAAGTTCAGGGGCCATGACAGAGTTTGTGGATGGGGTTCATCGGGGGAAACGCGAATGCTTCAGCAAATCAGGAAGCTAGGAAACCTTTTTGGCTCAGACACTAAAGAGAGCAAACTATAATTAAAAAGTGGGGTGCCATCTTTCAATTCAGTTCAGTTCAATATGTGCATCTGGAGGGAAGCAACCTAAACTCATGCTGCAGTGGGTGGTCTGAATCTGCCAGGATCAGGCTGGGCTTTTTTCACTGACCTCACCATGTGCAAGTCAGTGACTTCAGGATATGCTGCTAAAATGGCTGAAAGTACACCCAAAGACTATTAAGCTTCATTATGAAAACAATAATCAGAGCGAAAGGGAAGGTTTACAAGACAGTAGTGAGACCTGCTATGATGCGTGGGTCATAGTGAAAAAAAAAGACAGAGGCTGATCTGGAGGTGGCAGAGTTGAAGATGTTGGGAGAAACAGAGATGGTCAGAATTAGTCATGAGTGTATCAGAGGGACAGCTCAGGTTGAATTATTTGGAGAAAAAGTTAGAGAGGCAAGGCTGAGATGGTTTGGACATGTGCAGAGGAGGAAAAGTGCTTGAACAAGGGATGTTGAAGATGGAGCTGCCAGGAAGGAGGAAAAGAGGAAGACCACAGAGAAGGTTCATGGATGTAGTGAAGGAGGACGTGCACGTCCTCCTTCACTACATCCATGAACCACCAGCTAGTGAGAATATGCAGGCAGTTCCTGGAGGATGAAGAAACTGATACCGCTGACTGGGCCAAACACTCGCCTGATCTAAATCCGACACAACACCTCTGGGACATTTAGTTTCAGTCCATCTGACCTGCCAGGTCGCACCTCCGACTGTCCAGGAGCTCAGTGATGCTCTGGTCCAGGGCTAGGAGGAGGTCCCTCTGATGTGTTTTCAAAGTGTTCCTTTAATTTCTTTTGAGCAGCAGTGTATATGAATTGAACATCTGTAAATCAGAGGTCACAACAAAGCTTTTACTACAAGTATAATGCAGAGGAATACATGTATTTATTTAGAACACTTTTATGGCAACTATATTGATCAGGAAATAAACTCTTAACCCTTATAAAACAGCAGAAATAATGCCTAAAACACTCCTTTCTATTGTCCCTTCACCTACGAGGGTGAAATGTGATCTCACTTTGGGAAATGAAACATGATGTAGCTATGTTACCAAGGAAAGATCATTTCTTGTAATTTTCCACTGGGATCAAAAGACAGGATCAGTGTTGTTCACACAAAAACGAAATCCGAGCCACTTAAGTTCCCCGTGGCAGAAGTGAAATGTTGCTGACGCTTCAAATCTGCAGCGAGAGTAAAATGATGCGGCAATTATCTAATCCAGTTTGTTTACGCCTTAAACCCAGAGAGACAGAAATAAGCTTGGAAATAAAACCCAAAAAGAGACGTCTGCTCCTCAGTGTCTGAATCCCAGCTCCACGTTGTGTCCTAACTGCTGCTGCAGCCCTCTCACACTTTGTTTGATGCTTTCAACAGTTGGGCGTGTGCAGCTCTGCTTAGTGGTTCCTCACATCAGTGCTGATTGACTCGGCGCAGGCGTGAAAGATGGAAGCTACTAATGAGGAAAAAACAAAAGTGTTTTAAAGATATAAAAAGAAAAAGACAAAGCAGCATGAAATAGAGAACAGCCGCAAAAGAAAAGAAAGAATGAAGCAAGGAAACAAGAAGAGAAAGTAAGAATAATTTCTTTGTGGCAGAGAAGCTTTTATAGAAGGGCACCGTTAAGCAGTCTGTTCTGCAGCAGGCTCATTTTATAGAAGAGTTTTGAGTCGATTTGACATTTTTTGGTTATTTTTTATGCACATATTAAGATATTTATTTTTATCAGTTCTAGCAAATTCTAGCTTCATGTATCAAAAACCTTTTTGCAATTTTGTAATTTGTGACCGATCAAAAAGAATGCCCAAGTATCGTTAAAATATGAAAAGAAAATGAAACAGTTCTGCAAAGTCCCTTATTTGAGCGCACATTTATGCATGCTGGAAGTGGCTCGGTGGGCTATTTTTTTAAGTACTGTATCTGATATATGAAAAGTAAAACTGTTATAAAATAATTATATGTCCCAACTTTGGATCATAGCATTTTTAGCCAAATTGGAGATGGTCAAGCAGAAGGCCCATGTTGATTTGAGACGGAAGGACCAAGATGACCCAGACTATCTTACGGACTACACGATTGATTCTTGTGCAACATTCATTTTGCACACAAACCTGAACTATTTGTGACCAGTCAACTGATTTTGAAAAGGATAAGTGGAAGGAGACGGCTGGCTTGCTGGACGGAAAAATAAGTTGTTAGAGGAACTGTAACATTTTTGAATTTTCTCTCACCCCACACAAAGAAACCTCATGAAAAATATCTCTCACAGTTGTGTAATGCAATGCATCCATCCATCCATCCTTATTATTCTAAACAAATATCAAAAACTAGTTCTTTGAGGGGTTTTTTTCCCAAGGTTGGAAATACGGCCAAAGACCCAAAGTTGGAACTTCTTGTGGACAAACGTACGAGTTCCTGAGTTTTTGAAAAAGTTCAAGACTTCCAGGAAAGGTTCCTATGGGTGGAGAGGGAGCTGAAGAGTGATGAAAGAAGAAAGAAAACAACAAAAAGAATCAGGTAATTCTGTGAGGGTTGATAGATGGAGGGATGAAGTGGTGGGAAAAAGGATAAAACACAGAGAGAGGGAGCAAAGGGTGAAAGTTAAAAGGGACGATGAAAGAAGATAATCAAGACCATGAGTAAGAGATTGAGAAAGAGTTAGTGAAAGAGGAAATGGAAACCTAAACAGAGTTAGAAAAAAAAATACTGAAAGGAAGAACCTGATAAGGAGAAAGCAAGAGCAAGAGATGTAAGATACAACAAAGAGAGAGAGAAAAAAACATTGTGAGGGAAAGGAGGCATGGAAAAGAAGAAATTCATGAGAAACTGTAAAGACAGATGACAGCGGGGATAAATATAACTTAAGAAAAACAAAGTTTGAGTTTTTTGAAGAGAGAGACGTAATGGCAGGTATGAGCTGAAAGAGGGAAACGAAAATATTTGACTAAATAAGAAAGGGAAACAAAAATTGAGAGCTTTTGCGGCGGTGTAACTCTATCTGCAGCGCTCGTGCACGTGCACACACTGGGAGCTGCTGCCAACCTAAGCACCGTCACCCAATCTGCAGCTGATCTCGCCTGCGCAGCCCAAAAAGAAAGGAAAAGAATAAACAAAAGGGAATCGCTTCAAAAGTCGTCAGACTGAGCTCCGTTTCTCAACTTGACGTGTGTTAGGCCGGCTTTCGCTTTGTCCGCAAATCCCTGGGGAAACAGAGAAATGTAAGAGTGTGAGAAGTGATGGAACTTTGCAAATGTAACTGTTTGTCTCTGTGCAGAGATCATCTGCACTGGAACCCAAAGAAGAAAACCGAGGAAAGATTAGGCAGACATCCCCCCCCCCCCAAGATTATACTAATACAGTTAAGCCATCGCTGTATTGTAAAACTAAATGAATCATGCCAATAGACTTCTAAAAATCATTGCTGCTTTTTGACTTGTGCATTTCTCGCTCCTTCCAAATATAAGAACTTTATTGATGTTGAGAGAAATCCTTGTTTTTTGCGTGCTCACTGCAATAAAAATATAAACAGGAGCAGAAACAGAATCACTGTGTGTAAAGCCAAACTTGAAGCAGATGGGCCACAGAAGCAAAAGACCACACCAGTAACCACTCCTGACAGCTAAGAACAGGAAACCGAGGCTACAATTCACATGCGCTGACCAAAATTGCCTGATCAGATGAATCTCAATTTCTGCTGCAACATTCAGATGGTAGAGTTAGAATTTGGCATACACAACATAAAAGCATGAACCACCACCACCACCACCACCACCAAGTGAGCCCTGTTGGTGACCATGTCCATGACTTCATGACGGCAGTGTACCCATCTTCTCCAGCAGGATAACGAACCAAGTCACAAAAGTCAATTCATCTCAAACTGGTTTCTTTGACATGACAGTGAGTCCAAATCATCTCACATGGCCTCCACAGCCACCACATTTTAATCCAATAGAGCACCTTTGGGATGTGGTGGAACGGGAGATTTGCATCATGGATGTGAAGCTGACAAACCTGCGGCAACTGAGTGATGCAATCATGCCAATATGGATCAAAATCTCAGAGGAATGTTTTCAGAAGTTTGTTAAATCGATGCCATGAAGAATTAAGGCAGTTCTGAAAGCAAAAGAAGGTCCAATCTGGTGCTAGCCACAGAATTATCATCCAAACATGAATGTGAGCTTGATGATTTTTGTAATTAAGAGTGTATCCATCATCCATCCAAGTTAAAGCATCATTATATGCAAAAAAGTAATAAAAAATGGTGCATACTAATAGACCCCTAAATAAATTAACATACCTTAATATATTTAAATTTCCAATAAATTAAACGATTTGATGTCATGTGGAAGGAGATGCTTAAAAAGGACAAATCAACACTTATCATCCAACTCCAAAGAAAGTATTAGCCTTTGTCATTTCTATGGTTTTATTAACAGCAGCTTAATGCAAGAGCTTTCTTCTCTCTCACTGTTAGCAGCAGCAGGCAGCTGTTTTAGAACAGACATCTTCTCAAAGAACCCCACTCTTATGTATGTATGTTATCTGATATTCAGATATACAGAATGCAGAAAAAGATGCCTGGGGATATTTAGAAATGGTGCCAAACATAGCCGGTGGGCCAAAACAAAAAGTACAGGTGAGCCCATTGAATGCCTTTGGAAAATGTGGAAACAGTCAAAAAAGGAGGGCTCGTTTGCAACATTATCAGAGTAGATAAGAGCTGTTGTCAAAACTGTTAATTTAATCTGAGCCAGAGGTCTGAATGACAAAAACCTGAGACATGTGGTTGAAATTTCTCAATAAAATCTCAACCTGTTGTTGTTTAAATGGACCGGTGATTACATGTGCATGTTTTTGAAATACACTTGCTTTCAAGCATGTTCACCCCATCAGCTTTAACTGGTAAATGTTGTGTTTGCATCTTATTCCACCAACTCTATTGCTGTTTGAAATTTCCTTTTTTAAACTAAAAAGATGTTTTGAAGCTGAAAATAATTTGGTGTAAAATGCATTAAACTTCCAAGTTTACTTACAGCTTTGGCACAGAAGGAGAAGCAGTGGAGAAGAATTAGTGTTCAGATGGCTTCCAATCTGGAGGAAACCTAAGTGGAAGATTTTGTGTTGTTTCAAAAATCAGCAGTCCAGAGGAATTCAGGTCAAAGCGACACTACTTGACCCTGTTAGCACACAAGCAAACAGGCATACAAGGAAAACATACTGTTAAGAAAAAAACATGCACAAATACCTTTAAGAGTGAAGCAAACACAAATACAGCACTAACAGAAGGCTTAGAATACTCAGAGGAGATTACTTTTATTACTAAATATTCATAAATAAGGTTTATTTCATTCACATTGTTGGCGAGCTTCCACCAGCTGCAGACTAATGACACAGTTGTGAGTTATTCTGGAGTACAGAGATTTTTTTTTTTTTTTTGGGAATGAACTGTGGCTACAAAAAGCAAAATTAGAACAGGAGCTTGGTAAATTTTCACCACTAATACAAA
>VUQK01003574.1:7230-22177 GCA_015106715.1 Bujurquina vittata | reverse complement strand
AATAATGCCGGAAACAAGGCCTAAGGGGAAACCTTCGAAAAAATTACCCCCCCCCCCCCCCCCTTTTTGGAACAAAAATATAAAATGAGATCATAATTACTTCCTGCAAAACAACATAGAGTATCACTTCTTACTTCTGCTTTATTAATTCTGGCTTTCTGCAGCTCTAGAAACAGAAAAAAAGAGAGAGGTTTTTCTGTGTGTGTGTGTGTGTGTGTGTGAAGCCTGCTTACTAATAGTCTACTAAACCAGTTAATGAGAAGTCAGCCGGGTTTTGCTTGTTCAGAGAAACTCGCCACAAGAAGTGGCCACATTTAATCAGTCACTCACAGATAGACGCGACTGTGTTCACAGCTGGTTTTCTAATAATTTGCTTATGTTGGGTAGGAACGCCAAGGTACAAGGGTCATTATGGAGGGGAAAGACCCCAAGAACATGAATGCAACCTCTGCAGGCAAATATTCGTCTGGCGTTCATCAACCTCAAACACTGACCTTTGCTAGTGCTGCTGGTTTTGTGCGTGACTTGTTAAAGGCTTGTTATTCAATATTTGTGTTTCTCACAGTCTTAGTAATGTTAAAAAACACAATATATTTGTATTTGAGTAAATAAATTAATATCATACATGTTCAGTAAATAGCCTACTAATCATCTGGGGATCTATGGGTGCAAACAAACAAACCATGCTGCACTCACATTGTGTTGCGTCTCAGCCACCGGACCACCAGGACAGTCTGTCCAAAGCATTTATTTGCTTAACCATTAGCTCTATTAACTTGATGCATGGTCTATTGTTAGACAGGTTTTCACGGAAATCCCAAATCACCTACCCACAGTCCTGACTGTGCAAAGAAAAGGAAAATCCACTCAAGTAAGATAAGCCCGTTGTAATTTGCCTGTAACATGTTGTAACACCGATAGCACCCAGGCCTCAACATCTGCTCAAATGAATGATACCATTGTTCATTTGTAGCAAGGCATTAAATGAGAAGAAGTTGCTGGAAGTCGACCTCGGGCCAAAGTTTTCTCGCATCCACTAACAAACCAAAGTGACACAGCAGAGGCGACCCGCCTGACAGGGAAATTAATAGCGGAGGAGTGGTTCTCGCTGAGTGTCACCATGCCTCATAAGCCCGCATAATCCTCCCTACTGCCGTTTGGTGGCACAACACTCGGGCTGGGTGAAGAGGCCATCCTCATTTTTTATCGGCCAATTAGCTCAGAAGAGGGGGACTAATTAGCTGGGCTGGCTGGGAGACAGGCCAGGATCCTGAGGTTGGCCAGCGCTCATCGTCAGAATATGCTGGTGATGAAGAGGCCTGGGTGCTGTTCCAGAGGGCTGCTCTTGTCTTCAAAAGTGTCCGGCTTAATCCGATGTTAAGCAGTCCGTATAGTAAAGTTTTGTTACGTGCACAAAGGAAAATGAGCTTCCCGAATGATCTATTTGGCTATTTTGCACCCCATGTTCGAGTAGAACAGCATCTTCTTGCAGCAATCCCTGCACCCTTAGAAAGTCTCACAGTTAACATACTTGCAGTGCCTCTCCTGCCTTTGTTTATGCCTGGGGGGACTTTTCTCTCTTAATTGCTTGCAACTCTAATGAGAATAATGTCTGGGTGCTAAATGACACTTGAAACTAGGATTGTGTTAACCAAAGAATGGGGTGTAATTTGAGAAGTGCTCTCCTAAAATCAAACTTGCATCTTTTAAATGCAATGTGGGCTCATCCTTTAACATTTCTGGAAATCAGGTGAGAAGGAGAGACGCAGTTGCTTGAGCAGAGGCAGCTGTGTTAACCATTCACCATCAAAAGCACCGCATACTAGCCCCCCCCCCACCCCAGCCTGGTTCATCTCATGTATTCCAACTGTTTTGGAACATTTTGTGGCTGTGTGGTCTCGGCATGATTGTGATGAGGGCTGGGAGTCGTTCCAGCGAGCTTTGCCTCGCTCCGCTCGTTCATCCTTCCTCTTGTATGCTTCTAATATTCCGACCACAGAAAAATTCCCTTCAACAGTCCCACTTTTGTTTCACTCTTCCTCACAGGACCGTATTCAGGTGGAGAGCTGCAAAGCCTGAGGTGGATGGTGCAACACGGCCGCGTCAAACATTCCTTTTTAATCAGCAGAAAAGGAAAAAACAGAATTGGGTGTGCAATAAAGAAGAGCATGTACTGGTTTTCCCTTCCTCCCCACCCCCACAAAATACAATCCTGATGTCAGTGTGGCCATATGCAGGAAATTTAAGCTGTAGAAGTGATTCAGTTTTACTACCAGGAAAAGAGAGGAACATTCACAAGAGTTGGATTATTGTTTTCTTTTGACACAAAGGCTTTTTAGGACTGTCGGGAATGTGGATGTGGAGTAAAGGTTATTAATGTAATGCTACATGAGTTTTCGCTACCTATAATATAAAGTTCAAAATCTTGGGCAAATACTTCACAGTGCTCATTTATACTTCCATAACACATGAGTAAGGGCCAAGTATTTGAGAAGACAGTTTCGTCTTCTAAACAGCGTCTGTGAAAGAAATATACATAATAAATATGACATATTTTCAACATGGAATCAAATGTAATGTAACAGAGGACAGTAGATCTTTCCTGGAAAACAAATAGATTCAGAGTCACATAGACAACTGAAGGAAATAACACAAAACCAAACCTTTTTCCAAGAAAAAGACACCTTGTTTTGTCTGTTAGATAAGTGATAAAAAAAAATACTTGCCTTTTGTTTTATAAATAATGTGATACTCATTTTGTAAATTTGATAAATGGAAGAATTTTGCTTGGGCAATCTCTACACTTCAAATCTTGCCCCGGACACTCATTTGGCATTTGAATCCCGTGATAAAATCCTCCCCAGTCTTATCTAAAAGCGCAATAATTTCACTTGTTTTAAGCTCCGACTGAACAAACAAGCTAAGAGGGTGGTTAAACAACGAGCTGGATCACCGGTGGACTGACTGAGACTCTTGTAGCGCCGACAAACTGTGTAACACACTTCCCCCTCGGTGACGGCAAGCAGCCGTGATAAAGACTTGCAAATTCAGGCCGTGGTAAACAAATACCTGTGGCTGAAAGGTAATCTGTGAGTTCAGAGAGTTTCAGGCAAAAGGAAGACAAAACAGCCTTTGGGCTGCTGCTGATTGGTCGCTGATAAACTCCCCTCAGGATGATGTAACAAGCTGGGCTCTTGCAACGACAAAGGGCGTGTGTGTGTCTGCATGAAGGTGTGCACATGCACTCATGCCCCAAAATACAGAATCTAAGGGGTGTGGGGTGTGTTTGGGTCCATGCACCTGGCTTGTGTATGCACTTGAGACTATATTTTGCTTGCTCTCCCTCTCTGTCTGTGTGTGTGTGTGTGTGTGTGTGTGTACAGTGAGTCACAAATCATATTGAGTTTGCTTTTAAAGCCTGTGAAGTCCCACCTAATACCTGGGAATAGAGTTCCACTGATGTACTGTGTAATCTTGGCTACATGGTCTCACTGGGAGTATGCTCTTCCAGCCCGGCACTGCCGCTTTTATTTGGAAGATTCAGAAAATAACACATAGGTTTCAGATTGTTCTTGTTGAAGCATTTGTCTTGTCACCTGCATTGCAATTCCCAAGTGTTTAGTGCTGCAAAGTTTGGGAGGGTAAAAGTTGAGAGGCCTGCCGATAAAAACGTATTATAATGAAAAGCCGGTCGACGGTGTCTGGGCTGCTCAACCTGAGGCAATAAATTAATTCCATATATTCTCATAGCTGACAACAACAAATGGCACAATGACAAACAGGTCAGGAGTTCAGCTAAACGAGCTGATGAAGCTGCAGCAAGTGCGTGGGAGTCAATCTGGACTTTGTGTTCTGATTGCTAGCCTCCTGGACTGCTTCAGGCTACTGAATGCTAAATGGTGTAGCCTTGGCTATCCTTTCAAAGTGCTGCTCATTCCATGTGTGGGATGCCTAGTAATCTCCTTATTCTTTATTTATTTAAAGCGACCTTTCAACTCCCGAGCCGAGATTGCTTTGGGCAAACTGAGGTGGGTTTAAATGTTCGGGGGGTGTGGGAGGGAGGCCATCGTTTGTTGCCAGGGCCTTGAGCGAGCTGCGCTCAAGCGCTACAGTTTTAACCCCAGAATTCTTCTGGGAAGCACAGGCTGGCAGGCAGCGGCAAATGAAGCGTTTCAGGTTAGATGTGGTGATAGGTTTTTGTCCTCATTAAAAGAGAAATCCCTGCCACTGCTTCCTCATTTGTATTCCACCACAATTCATTCGAGGTGGATTTTGATTTGAGGGATTTGGATGGTTTAAGGCCACTGAAGCCGGGAGGAAAAGAATGAATCTTGCAGTTTCATCTTACGCAAAGCCCTGAAAGAACAACTTTACATATACTTTTCCCTCACTTACTTTACAACTTTGCTATTGAGGACAAAAGCTCCGCCTTGGCCGAAGTATTCCTGCATGCAAGGGTCTAACCCTCCTCCCTGGAAACACCTATTCTTAAGCACACTTATGGCTGAATGTGCCAATCACTTGAAACATCGGCCACACTTCAGGGAGCTGAAACATAATGAGTGTCAGTATCATTAAATCTACCGCGCTGATATTAAATCAGTATCATTCAAAGGAGCTCATGCTGATATCATTGCTTCAGAAAGTGCTGATGCTGCTCGGGGACCTGCAGGCTCCAGTACGAAAGGATTTTGCATCCATTCAGAGATTCTCTAATTCCCCCAGGCACTACACTGCACAGTAATCCACTTAATTTACAATTACCCATGCAAGCCACACTCATATGGAATGATAAATGGACTCAAGTAATCCCAAGGATAGAGCATGTGAGTGTGGAAATCAGACCGTACTGTACATGGCCTGATCCGTCTTTCCATCATTTGTCTTCATATGTACAGCAAGGTAGATACACAAGGACTGCTCAGTTTAGTATGCACACCTACATAGTGTATTGACAAATATATATGCTGCCCATACCCCACGTATCTCCCCAGTGCAGGCTGCATGAATTCCTCCCTGCCTTTGAGGAGATGCAGGGCTAAAATGTGGCCGTGCAGGGTGAATGTTAATGTTTTAACCTCCATCCTTGTCAGAGATCAGAGGAGCGCTTGCTCTTCTTTTCTTACCCCTTTGAACTCTAACCTGGTTTTTAACTCGAGCAGCTTTTGTCCTCGCTTCATCTGCAGGTGGGAGAGGATTTTGGCAGCTTTTGCATAGACAACAGAGTCTCCAACCAGGAGAGTAGCTCTGCGAGGTATAAAGTTCACCACAGTTTGCTATGCGTTCAATAGCATTGAGCCATAAACCAAAATTGAACTTGATGATGGTAAGCCGACAAGTCACAGATTCACATCACTCCACAAACATTTCTACAAGTCAGTGGAGTCCATCAGACATTAATAAAAATACAGCTGGCTTCTTTAGGAATCAAATCAATGTATCTTCCTTAAAAATTATATACGAAATCGAGTCGCTGAATTATAAGTATCAGTGCTTTCCCACGATAATTGAAAATACATATATGTGTGGAACAAAGAGTGTGGGACTGTGTTAGCAAGCAGCCTCTGCCACCGCCGACCATCACAAATACAGATTGCGTCACCGAAGTCGGCGTGAAGTGTGTGACCGAGCGCGGGAACCGCGTCCTGCTGGGTGACCCTGCCATCCCACATGCTGTCACGTGCAGTTTGACTGACATTGTTTGCAACTGGAATATTTTTTCTGCTGATTTTTTATTTTTTTTAATGATCTGGCAGTTTCCACAGGTACCGTGAGAATGTCTAAAACTGACAGTAAACTGAATTAACGTTGCGGTGGCGTGGGGGGGGGGTGTCAAAAACAGCCGATATTGCTGATCCACTAGCGTGAGAACATCTACAAGTTCCCTCTTTAATTTCATTTGTGTGTGTGTGTGTGTGTGTGTGTGTGTGCGTGCGTGTGTGTGTGTGTGTGTGTGTGTGTGTGTGCGCGCGTGTGTGCGTGTGTGTGTGTGTTTGGCTCTTTTTTTAAAAAAATACTGCACTTTTCACTTAAGCCACATCACTCTTATTAATCTTAGTCTCTCTGTGTCCACATGGCTTCCATCTCTGATCCATTTGCTCTTGCAGGTCTCTCACTTTGGACTCCCTGACACATTTGATTGGTCTCTATTTCGGTTCCTAGTGAAAGACAGGCAAATCTATCTCCGCCTTTCACTTTTTAATCACCGTCCCCTGCTCGTTTCCTTGTTCTCGCTTTCTCTCTGACTTAGCCTCTCTGACCCTCTGACTCAGTCAATTGTGCTCCCTGCACCTCGCCCCTTTTCTCTGCTTTGATTCACACGTTTTAATTGCCCATTCTCCCATCTCCGGAATTAATGAAATCTTTAATCACACAAAGATTTATTAAGATTTAGAGTGGTGGGAGAAGAATACAGAACAGGAAGGGAAAAATGAAACAATATGAGGCATTTAGCTTCTTGCAGAGAACAGCAGATGTTGATAGCAGTGATTAACCTACAGCCAAATAGCTCAGTCGCCACTTACTAACAGGAAATAAATCACAAAACAACCGTAACAATCTCAAATGAGAAGCACGTTTTTCTCCCTCTGCTTTGCGTATCCTTCGCCGTCTAAAGCCTTTGAGAGAGACGCAGTGAAGGAAACACGGCTGATCAAAGTGTTTCCCCCCTCACCCCCTCTCGCTGCAGTCCTCATGCAGGGAACGACAGATGTGGGCGATGGGTTGACGGCAGAGAAAACAATGCAGTGAAAAAGGTTAGAGTGACATGTGAGGGCATGTTATGACTGCTGCTTTGACTTGACAGTGGAGGGTTAATTATGGATGGCCTCCTCTGTTGGCGGGAGCTTAACATTAAGTTGCACAGAAGACGGCCCGGCTGCCTTCTGGCTACGTGTGCATTAGGTTCTCTTATGTTTTATTACTGCTCGAGGACGCATTTGGCCACTCAGGATTTTCTGACATGAGAAGTTAACAACAGTTTTTTTTTAGCTGATGTTTTATTGCTGACATATTTTACTAATGGGTTATGAGTGAAACACGTCCTCTGAGCCGATGTAGCGGCTTAACTCGCCCGACTGCAAAGAGGAACCCTTCTTTCCATAGCAATAAGATGACAATCTATTCCTTATAAAAACAGTTCAACATTACAGAAAACACTCTTACTTCTTTTCAGAGAGTGAGATGAGAAGATACCTGTGTCATGGGTAGCTTAGTGTGGCACAAAGCATGAAAGTGGGGGGGGAAACGCCTAACTTAGGTGAATCAAAACCTACTAAAACTGAAATACATTTACGCAGAGTTTCCCACACTGAGTCATACAGAGACAGTATAATAATAATACGTGCTGTCAGTTTGTCTGCAAACGTTGCTGACACAGCTCACCATATGATGCCAAAAGCTCCTCCATAGTGTGTCCAGCCCGACCGTCGTCTACAAACAACTGTCAATCACATTATTACAATAAAGAAGACAAATTCTCTGAATCAATTTTAAGTGCTTGACATCTAATTTGGTTACTAAAAGGTTGTGAACAGGCAGCCTCACAAATGTCTACTCCAGCTACAGATTACTATTATCAGAGCCTGTGTTTATTTAAAAAAGCCTAATTTACCTTTATTTACATGTAAACTCTGTCTCATTTGTTGCACAGGGAACCCACACGTCTGGACTGTCACCTCTCTGCCCCTCGATGTCGACATGTCAAACCCACGGTGCTATTGAATCAGTGGGTGGCTCGGTTAGCTCAGCAAGATAAGAAATGGACTTTAGAGTGTTGGGTCAATAGTTTGACCCTCCTTGGATGTATTTTTCTTGACTTTCTAACTTTTATTTTGCTCAAAAATGTTCTTTTTTTTTGTTGTTGTTCATTTCATTTTGTTAAAATTGATTTAAAAATCATACAACAGTCACATTATATATTGCTGACATATATTAGCAAAAACTGAAAGCAGGAGCAGTGTGTGGGAAAACTAAGCTCCCCCCACCATTCGGCAGCTTGTAGAATCATCTTTAGCAGCAATAACTTGAAGTCATCATTTTCTGTGTGACTCACATCTTTGTGGAGGAATTTCGGCCCACTCTTCTTTACAACATTGCTTTGCAGGCATTCATTTAGGCACAGCTCTCTTAAGGTCCTGGCACAGCCTTTCATTGGGGTTGAGGTCTGGACTTTGAGTTGTTCCTTTTTCAGCCGCTCTGCTGTAGATTCGCTGCTGTGCTTGGGATCGTTGTCCTGTTTCACGAGCCAGTTTCAGCTGAGGTTTTGCTGTCGGACAGTAGAATACGCTGGTATACAGAGTAGTACTCTGTACTCTGAGTACACTTACTGCAAGGTGCCCACATCCTGGGGCTAAGAAACAAGCCCAAATCATCAGCCTTCCACCACCGTGCTCAACATGCTGTGAGGCGCTAATAGGTCCCAATTTGTTCTCACCTGTCCAAAGTTTGGTAGGAAATCTTGTGATTTGATTTGATGAACCTTTGTTTTGATGCTCGTCTTTTTTTTAGAGGGAGAAGAGGCGTTCCTGGTATTAATTAGACAGCTTTAGTGATAGGCATATTTATTTAGGGTGTACATGCATCCTTAATGCTTAGTTAGGTCACAAACCGTATAGAGCTGAAGGGAGGCCCTTTAAATGGCAACTTCTTAGCTGTTTATACCAATATTGTGTCCTACACATGCACGCATGTACACAAGTAGCCATTTTCTGCTGATGCATGATCTCATTCTCCACTACAAGTTTACATCAAACTGTTCCATCGATGATGAGTCAGATATACCCAGCTTATTTTACCTGACTCCTTCAACTCTGTGGCTGACAAAAGCACCTCTGGAGGGTCTGTTGTGTTCTCAAATCATCGTCAAGACGCTGCATATTCATACACATTTGATAGCGCAGATGCCATAATTGGCTCGGCCAGGCGAACAAGCACTCTGAAGTGGTTCTGCCTGAGTATATCTATTTAAAAGACCTTGTTTTTTTATTGTTCATGAGTTATGGATCGGAATAAAGTGATGTCAGCATGGAGGGAAAAAGGACTAAAACATTTAGTCGATTTACTGTCTTGACCTGGCGTGGAGAAAAGTTGCTCAAGCCAGAAAAGTAGTGCATTTGTCTCTGTTGTCTGCAGTTTGAGAAGTAATTTGCTACATTTGGGGAAATGTGGGATAATTTTTGCTTTGTCATGGGGAATGCAATGATTCATGCTAAAAGAAGCCCAACATCTGGCCTCATTAATCATTTCTTTTCAAGTCTGGGTTTTCAGAGAATACTTTTCTCTTTTTTTTCCTCCATCACATTCTCTCCATCTTCTTCTCCCTCATTCCCCCCCATCTGCACTGCTTGTCATCTGTTGACATTCTGGCATGCCTCATCACCCATATCACTCCTCCCTCCTCATTTGCTCCCTAATTTGTTTAGATGGCAGAAGAAGGAGAGGGGCGAGGAGGAAAGAGACTAAGGTGTGGTGGGAGGATAGAAAGGAAAGATAGAGTGTGGGAAAATGACGAAGTGGAAAGCTGTAAATCAAGTTTGATGAAATCCATTTAACAGTTAGGGAGTTCCTCGTTACTCACGGAGCTCTGAGTGAATGCAGTGACACATCCACATTAATGCCACATGCTACATTGCCCAGGGCCAAGCAACACAATGATAAGAACAGTGCTTTCCATTCACTGTGATGCCAAGCCCTCGCACGCCAGCAGTCACGGATTTAAGGGCTCGGAAATTGATAAAGACTGATAAAATTCCCATGACCACTGTGATTACAGCTGACATATTTGTTACCGTTTCCTCCATTTCATAATTTTGACTGACTGTGTATAATATTAATGAAACTGAGTGATGGCACTTCAACTAACTGCAAAATACTTTGGAAGCACACACTGGGGTCAGCAAACTGTAACTGAAATGTCATCACGAGGAAAACAGTCGTCATAGCAGTGTCTCCTAAAACAGGACGTGTTTAAACTTAGGAGACAAATTCCTGATGACTAAGCTCCTCTAAACTTGACAAAGCAGTAATTTCATTCAAATCACTATGTTCCTTTATTCCTCATTTTATCCCAAACTATAATTTTTTTCTAGCCAGCTCACAAACCAGTGCTTTCATCATAAAACGTTTCGTTCTAGAGGGCACTGAGAAATCATGTGATTGGTTGCTTAATTTAACTGACTTGGTGATGCAGCAAAAACAAGAGAAAAAGCGAATAACGAAAGGACAGAGTCATGCAGCATTTTAAGCCACAGGTTAAAAATTCATTCTTCTTCTTCTTCACATTCTTTCCTTTAGGGGTCGCCACAGCAGATCATCTGCCTCCAGCTCCCCCTGTCCCCAGCATCCTCTTCTGTCACATCAACCCTCAGCACCCCCTCCTTCACCACATCAGTGAGCCTCCTCTGTGGTCTTCCTCTTTTCCTCCAGCCTGGAAGTTACATCTTCAACATTTTTTGTTCAAATGTATCCACTCCCTTTCCTCTGCACATGTCCAAACCATCTCACCCTCACTTCTTTAACGTTGTCTCCAAACCCGTCAAACTGAGCAGCCCCTCTGACGCACTCATTTCTAATCCTGGTCCCCCCCCCCATTCAGCTCAGCCACCTGTCTTTTTGTCGGGGCCACCGTCTCCATACGATACATCGCAGCAGGTCTCACTACCATCTTGTAAACCTTTCACTCTTGCCGCTATCCGTCTGACACTCGTCTCCACCTTCTTTACCTCTCTTGTCTGTCTGTGTCACTGTGTCTTTGGATAGTTGACCCCAGGTATTTAAACTTATCCACCTTCATGATCTCTGTGCCTCTCATCTTCACCTTTCCTCCCGTCTCCCTCACTTTTATTCCTCTTCTCTCCAAAACGTACCTCCACCTCTCCAGGCTGTCTTCTACCTACTCTCTACTTTTACTACAGATCACAGCGTTGCAAACATCATAATCTATGGAGACTCCTGCATGGCCTCATCTGTCAACCTTAGAACAGGAGCTTTAGAAAAAGACCTTTTCGCCTGGGCGAGGATGGACATATGTGACAGGTGCCATTCATTTTGCTGGCTGTTTGTTTAACAGAAAGATTGTGCATAAATATTCTTAAATTATACTGAGTCAGTGTAATGTAATGTAAATTAACAATGTGCTACAGGTAAAATATATAAATTAAAATAAGTTTGTCCTTCATAGCTATAATTTGAGTTGGACACCAATATGGTGGAAATAAATGAGACAAAATAGCCTGTCTCAGAATTACAATGCAGCAAGTTTAAGTGCCAGGTTTTTGTTTTTGTGGCATTATTTTGGCACTTTTTTTTGGCAAAGAGAAGCTGCAGCTGCAAGGACAGGCTCACTGGCACTTACTGGGAAACATATGCTAAACTCACTCACAGCACCATCAGAATATAATCAAGATCTCTGTGGTAACATTCATAAAAGCTGGGAATTGCAGCAGGGCTGTCTTTGAAAAGAGCAGCTTTGAATCTGAAGTCTGGGGCATCAAAGTAGAAAAAGGTCAGAAGGTCAGAAGGTCTAATAAGGTAGTTTAGACATGCCTTCCTGAATTATGTTAATGCCTGGAAGAAAACCAAGTAGTGCTCTCAAACCAGTCTTCTTCCAGATGTTATTGAGATAGTACGATGGTAGAGCTGTGATAACACGAGCATCCATCTAAAGGGAGCCATTGGTGTCACGATCACAGAACCAGAAGATTCGATAAAAGAATGCAGGATTTTGCAGAAGGTGCAAAAATATTTTCAGGCAGTGCACATTCCAGCTGTGTAGAATGACAGGAATAAAACAACCTCCTTTTCCTAATCACTTGAGCTTAATAGAAAACATCTAGTAGTCAAGGAACATTTATAGAAGTACATAAATAACTTTATAGGTTTGATATAGTTTAACTAATTTATAATCTTAATCTAGAGCGCTAACACCTTGACAACAATCTGATTTGACAGTCGCAGCCTAATCTTTGTTCAGATGTAGGTGTAACAGCCTGGAAATTCAAAAGAATATCTGCAACTTGTGACATTAAATGGAAAACAAACTCATAATTAACATTTACATGATCTGCGCTGTTTGTCAGATATGGTGACAACCATATGAATGGTTGCATGGTGTGCTAAGAAGAATTGTGGGATGGCATTATCTCCTGTTGCTTAGTGGGTGATCCAGTGTATCCTATGCTAAAGGAGGCAATAAAGGAAGCACTGAAGAGCCTTTCCTTAAAAGTGAGAGAATTCAACCAGGTCTTATCATGGCTGCCATACATACTTACAAACTTTCCTAAGGAGATTATTCAACAACACCCAGCATCTTGCACTGCTGACTTATTTTCCTTTTTGCCTTAAAATGCATCAGCACTTATGAGTATGTGGCAAAATGCAACCAAGACCATCTTGGGAGCTGAGTTATCAGATGTCCACTTGGGATCTTTATGCAAAAGACATATTTAAAAAATGAAAAGGCATTCTATGGTTTCCACGTCCGTCAGCATGCTAGAGTCCTACGACGTAAATCTCATCAGACAGTGAGCCCACTGCGCCTGCCAGTTTTCCTGTGACCGTGCAGACACGCTCATGGAGACGCTACACTACAACACACCAACTGCACACACACCCTTTAAGAGGACTCCAACGAAGTATAACAGGAATGACCTCTCGCCTGTGCTGTGCGCAGCTGTCTGTGTGGCAAAACATCTGCAGCACTAGAATCAGGTGAGATGATCAAGAATGATATTTAAACCTCTGCTTGGCAGCAGAGTCAGCTACCTCAGCGCCCACTTTTCTTTCAGCGAGGTCCTCAGGTCTGATACTAGCATCCTCAATAATCTCCCTGGAGTAAAAATTTAAGCGCGTAATCCTACGTAATCCTCAAAGAACAGCGATTCATACACGGGTGTCAATTAGAGAATTTATATTCACGTAGCCGACTGTGAGATATTGTGTCATTTTTTTCACATATGAAAAACTGTATGTTTTATATTATATGTTATATTGTCTGGAAGCTATAAAAGAGAGCTCAGGTTTCAGACACAGTGCAGTCTGTCTTCTGTGTGATGTGGAGAAAGCTGCTTTCCAAGTGGTGTTCTTTTAAAACATATTGCCTTATTTCTTTGGGGTATACAGTTTAAATATAACAGTAAATTCCAACATTTGTTGCCAAATTGCTGTAAGGCTTGTTTATAGATGACAAAAAGCGTATTTTGTAACAGCTTTGTTATATATACAATGCACACTGACACTGAAGCTTAATGCACAGACGCACGCACTTAAGACTCAATGGGCTCAGCATCAATACGACCCGTTCGACTGAAATTACAGCTACGCAAAGCAGAGAGGCAGGCCCCAAACATACAAATATTCACGCATACCCACTCACACCAGGACAGGGAGTCGTCCAATTAAGTGAATGCAGTGTGCTAAACAATAGCCAACATCGCAGGGAAATGCGCACAATGAAACCATAAGAAATAACATAATTGTGGTGCGTTTGCCATCCAAAAACAAAAACCCGTCTCATTTGAATAGAAGCGCTCCACACACCAACTCCTATTCAAAGGATTTTTGTGCCCCGTGTACATGTCAGAGAGAGATATCATTAAACACTCACATACTGACAGCATCTGCAGCTGAAATGATAAATCATGGGTTTGTCCACTTAGATATGTAGATTGTCATGAAACTGGCATTTCAAAAAAAAAAAAATACTGTGTATTAGACTCGGTTTAACACTCAAATCTTAGAACCTCAAAACCAGAAACCTGAGCACTCATTTAGCTGGTGCATCTCACACATGAATTGCAAGAGCTAAAAAAATGTCATAAGCTTAATAAGTAGTGGGCAGCATGGTGGTGCCGTGGTGAGCACCGTTGCCTCACAGCAAGAAGGTCCTTGGTTCGAATCCGTTGGCTGGCTGGGGCCCCTCTGTATGGAGTTCTCCCTGTGCAGGTTTCCTCTGGTCCAAAGACGTGCACATTAGGGTTAACTGATCATTGTAATGAGGCTGTAGGTGTGAATGCTTGTGTGTTTCTCTGTGACACGCTGGTATCCTGTGCAGGCTGTACCCTGCCTCTCACCCTGTGACAGCTGGTTTAGGCTCCAGCCCCCCCGGTGGCCCATTATACAAAAGAAAATGGATGGATGGATCAAACCACGTCATTAATTAATGCTCTTTATTATGTGGATTGTAGGCAGAGTCCCAAGGTCTCCGAACCGCTGTTTCGTAAGCTTATACAAATGTATATCTATATTTCTATTCTATTTTTATTATATTTTTCACTCTCTGTACATTCTGGTGAGTCAAATGCAACGAAATTTCGTTCTGTGTACACTTGTGTATTAAGAATGACAATAAAAGTTGTCTAAGTCTAAGTCATAGCTGAATTGGTAAAATTCCCACTGGGGTCAGAGGGAGCTGCCTGTGTGCCACACAACAACCCGACAGACCTAACAAGACCGAACTTTATCCAAGGCAACCGGTCACTATTTGAAAATCTTTGAATGAAACAATACTATATCAATATCATATGTTTATTATATGCTTGCGTGTTTATCTCGTTGTCCCTTTAAATTGGAAAAAAAAGTCGAAAAATAAAGAGAAACTAAAATGAGGTAAAATCCCTCATTTTCTAAACTGAGGAGTTATGGAGCCCCTTATCTCCGGCTGGCTTGGATACTAATTCCATGAGGGATGACTTGAGCCAATGGTGCTTGGCAAAGAACAAAAACTCTGCTTAAGAAGCTCAAGGACACCCCACTGGCTTCCAACATCTAACTGCTAGTTTGGTTCATCGGGGTCCAGGAAAACAAAGACACACACATCAAGGGTTCTCGTGCCAGTATTGTGTGTATATTCTCCAATTTGAGCTGAGCTGAGATGGAAGATTTTCAGCCTCTTGCTGTTTCATCTGTTCTGTGGAAGAATAAAAACTGGGGGGGGGGGGGGGGTCTTTTG
>VUQK01003573.1:9981-22243 GCA_015106715.1 Bujurquina vittata | reverse complement strand
CAGGAAAGAGAGGAGCATCCCGTCGGAGCTCTGGTCTTTCTGTCTTTCTGACTGACTCGTTCTCAGCTAATGTTAGCTGCCAATATGTTAAGAAGCCTAAAGTAGATATATCTGCATAATAGCTTATAGTTACAAAAGGATGTTCATTAAAAAGTGCTTCCATTGAAAGCCTCTGTGTGTCCTCTTTGTTACAAGTCAGTCTCAGATGTATTCATCAGTGAACACTGAATTTCATATGCTTTGAGCTATATGTCTGAAAGCAGAAAATTGACTCTGAAACTGATTAAGCCAATTAGTTTTTTAACACAGCACGGGATGCTGTAATAAATGTAAATTTCAGATAGTTCTGTCCCTTAAACAGATTTAAAACAAATCTGCTTTTTGTAAAAAACAATGTGAAATGAATGGAATAAGGCACATACTGTACCAATTAAAAAATCTGCTCACTTAACAACAATTTTCGAAACAGGAAATAATTTTAAAAACAATGTATTTAATTTGCTTCTTGTTTCGGTTGAAATTTGTTGGCCAACCTGAATCTGCTCCTGCCAGAGGCTTCTTCCTGCTAAAAGGACGTTTTTCCTTCCCACTCTCTTCCGACTGTAGCCAAGTGTTTGCACGCAGGGGGTCGTCTGATTGTTGGGGTTTCTCCAATATTGCAGTATTTTTACAATACCTACAATATAAAGCGCTTTGACGTAACAGTTATGATTCGGTGCTAAATAAATAAAAGTGAATTGAATTGATTTCACAAAATAACATCTCATTTACACACACAAAACTTGCTCTCATTGTGTTGATTAGAAACCTCCTACCAGTAGGCTGAAATGACCCATTAAGCAGTGTGCACACTGGAAGGAGATGTGTGAACCCTTTTGGTTAGCTAAGAAGCTAAGGGTCATACATAACTATGCTGTTCCTTAAAGAAGGAGTATTCTTTCAGTACGTAGGGAAATATGGGTAACACACAACCACTGCTGTTAAAGAGTAAATTAACAGTTCATTTAAATTTAGTTCATATATTCGATTGTTAAAACACAATAAAACAATAATTAATAAAGTTAAAAAATTGGTTAAAACTGGTTTATAAAAAAGGATCTGGATAGTTATCATACAGTTGCAACTGTCGTTAATAATTAAATGGTCTTTAACCTACCAGTTCCTCTAGCATAAAGTCTGCGTATGTGAATTTATTCTGATGAGAGTCTGATGAGACATTGTGTTTATTGCATTGGAGTTAGTAATGGTCACTTTTTTGCTGTGATGCTCTCCATGCAGAATTCACTTCCAGCCTGGAATTAAAGGGAAAAAAACCCCTTTTAAACCAAAGATAATGCAAAGGAGAGGAAAACACAAAACTTTAAAAGTCGTCCTTTGGTTGTGTAGCCGAAGGAGTTGCACGCCTGCATGAACTTGCATGCAAGTTTCTCCGTGTCTCGATAAGAACCCGCTGCTGTCCTTTTTAGAAGGGCACAAACTGTGCATTATGCCGTGGAACCGTCACAATGCAGGAACTCGTGCAGCTTTCTCAAGGAAAATGTCTCTTACGTGATGGAAATGCATTAAGCTGACAGGACACGTAGAAACTGTGAGTCGAGCCGCCGGGCATGATGCTGCCTGTCGACCAGCATTTCAGTGCAACCTGGGTTATTTTATTGAGTCCTGTCTCTGGTCATCAGAAAAGACGCAGCGCCTGTGGCGAAGTGGCTGTGACAGAAAGCGAATAAAGACTGCTTCCTTTTCAGAGTGCTGGCACTTTCTCTTATACTTGATACACTCTTGTCATTAAAGGGGCAGTTCACCCTAAAATCAAATTTGTGTATTTTTCCCCCCTCTGGCTTGTAGTGCTGCTTATCCATCTAGATTGTTTTGGTGTTAGTTCCCAGTTTGGGAGATATCAGCTGTAGAGATGTCTACCATCTCTTGAACATAATGGAAGTGAATGGCACTTGTCTTGTGCTGCTCAAAGCAACAACAAAATACAGCTGCTATGCCCTTTTCCATAAATCATGAGTGGATAATCCACAGACCTTGTTGTAGAACGCTGCATGTAGGAACTATTCTTTCCTACGGTCTACATTCACTGTTTACATCTTCAAAGGTGGATGCACGCTTCCATCTGCAAAGTGTACAGCTGGAAAATGTAGGTCAATAGAAACAAAATAGTTTTTTCTTTCTCTCTTTTCTTTTCTTATCTTTTTTTTTTAGTAACCAGGTCATCATTGTTGGAAAGTGACATTGCTGCTGAATTTTTCAAAAGTATTTTTGGTGCTTTGACTACCACAAGTGCCATTTAGCTCTATTATATGCAAGAGAAGGCAGACCCCTCTACAGCTGATGGCTCCACAACTGTGCAACTCACACCAAAACAGCCTAGGTGGATTTATAACACTACAGGAAAAATGTTTTTATTAATTTTGGATTGCCCTTTTTTCTGATGACCAAACAGAAAGTCAGAAGCTCATTCTGTAAATAACACTTTTGAGGATTAATGTTAAACATCATAAACGATTTACAGAACAGATTGATTGAATTAAGCACTCAGTCTCGGGCACATTGTCGTTTTGGCTAATCAAAAAGGGGCTGTAAGTCATTTCCATGGAAACAATATCCCAAATTTAATATAAACTTGAACATTTTCCTGAAGGACAATGGGAAACTGGCATGATTATTCTATGGAAATATTATTGAGACACACTGAAGGATCAGTTATAGCACTTTTATGCATTAAATATCAATTATCCTAAAGCTGGAATTTGTTTCATTTGTCATCTTCACTAAGAGGTATAATCTCATTATAAATGCCAAGTGTTTATTATCAGTTGTCTACTGTAATGAGCATATTTTCCTGCGTTTTTGTCCATTTACAGAATCTAACAATCCAAGTCCAAATCCAAACCCTGCACGGCACTCTTCATCTGATACACCAGATTATAATGACATGTTTGTATAATACAACCCAAACCGCATGCTTTAAAACCTGAGCAGCTCAATTTTCTGTAATGTTGGCATTTACTGGCTGAAGGCACTGACAGGCCACCTTACTGAGAAGTGGAGTCCCACTGACGTCAGCACTGGGAGAAGGAGCACCTTCGGGATCTTTAACCCCTGCTTCCTCCAGGTCACACTCAACGGAAAATCTGCAAGGTCGGACTCGTTTTTAGCTCATCGGGTTTGAAAGCTTCCTTCTGTGTGTATGTTTTAGATTTCTTCTCGCTGTTATGCTTAGCTGCAAATCTAATTTACCTCTTGGATGCGTTTCTTCCTTCTTTTTTTTTTACTCCTACCACCTTTCATCTCAGTTTAGCATCAAACATTATCGCGTTTAGCCTCGGGAATTGGGGGGTTTTCTTCCTATTTGTTTCTGGATGGTGTCCATGGAAGCAGATGCTGCTGGCTCCTCCTGGAGCTCCAGGCCTCCCACTCTGTTAGACGGTGGGCATCACAAAGCACTCGTGCTGCCCAGACTTAAAATGAGAAGCAAAGCAAAGCATAAACGTAGAGGATCCCTCATGTGATTAGAACCTATTTGGCCTTTGGAGTAATACGCTGAAAATACATATGTTTCTTACAATTTAGTTGTACTTTTAAGCTTCATTTAATCTGCCTTATTCGTGCTGCTGCTGCTGCTGCTGCTGCTGGCAGAGCTGCCTCAGCTTCAGCCTGAAAGCAATTAAGGGTGGTGTTGTGAAAGGTGAGCTTGAAGTAATGTGCCTTCCTCACTTTCCCTTACTTTCGCTTGTTTGTTCCAACACTTTCGTTTTTTATTTGTGTCTGTGCTGTCATGAGCTTATATCTGAAGTTAGAGTGATCTGCCAATTAGGACTACAAAGTGTCATCCTGAAGAATGTCTGAACCTCCAACAATGGCATGCACACACTCATACACACAGACGTACACACTTGGAAAGAGCCAGTCCTCTCTGTGCGGGCTAAGCTGCCTCCCCTGTGCTTCGAGTGCAGCTGAAGAGGCAGATGGGAAGAGAAGAGACGAAGTGTGAGAGGTGCGATTTCTTACACCTTCACAGAAACAACAGGTCGATCTATCGCGAACGCACGTCCGCACACTTCAGTCACATAAGTTGTTTAGCACCTGCGTGCTCAACAAACAAATGGGAGGGAGAAAAATAGCCTCGCATTGTGTTAATTTCCATATGCCAGAGGCATAAAAAAAAATCCAAACAAGTCACCTTGCTTCTTGCAACATCATCACCCCAAAGAGGAAGTGACTGAGGCTGGAAATAAAGACAGCCCGTGCAGTGTTGTTGTTCTACATCTTTCATTATTAATTCATTGTTGTATTGATTGTGTATTCATCTGGAGGGGAAGCGGAGGAGAACTGATGTCTGAGGCAGCTATATTAGCCAGCACTTCCCTTCCTCTCCTCTTTCTTATCTGGCAGGCTGCTGAGACGCTGGGAGGATGCAGTGTGAGCTGCCTGCTACTTTGATACTTTGTCGGAAAGATGGCTGTGAGAAAAGAAACAAATGAGGCCTGGCAAAAAGGACATGAGTACGAGGGGAAAAAAAGAAGAGTTTGACTATGCAAAATATGGATTTCAAAGCCAAGTAGTGCACATAAACCAAGCGGTGACTATCAGGGTTTTCAAGACTGCGCCAGTGATTAATGAGAACAGCATGTTCTTTGTTAAAAATTTACATTTGTTTCTATCATTTGGGTCAACAGGAGAGAAAGGAGGAAACCTATCGTGCACAGAGAGGGTACTGGTAGGCTTGAAAGTTGCTCTCCCAACATTTTTAGGTAATTACAAGGATTTTTTAATCTAAATTCCATGTGTGTTGTTATATTATTACTTAGAAATCAGTTAAGTCAATTTATACCAGCACACATTTGATGTAATCTTTCAGATCCTTTCATCACAAATATTTGCCCACAGGAGTTTTGGTGACTAAAAGATTGACTTCATTACGGAAGGAATAGGTTAATAGGAATAAGTCCCTTTGTACAGTGTATATGAAGCCACAGTTATTTGTGCTAATCATAAAGACTGAACGCGCGGTTAAACCGTTCTGCAAAATTCATCTGAAGCTCACTGGCTGCCGCTGAATGTACACGACTGAAGATTTTAGGTCAACTGCTTACATGTGGTTTGATTTAACATGATGGTGTTGAGCGGAACGCATAAAAGAGATGAATATGTAATAAATTTGTCTTCCTCTACAGCTCGTTTGGTCAGCTCGCTGAAGCTGGATATCTTACAGTGCACTCGCTGCTGCTGCTGCTGTTGTCTTTATTGTCTAAGCATTCGTATTAAAACCAAACTACACATGGGACCGGTTCAGCTTGGACGCTACCATTTTTCGAAAGAGACGAATATATTCTCACATAACTCTGTTAAGACCGAGAGAGGAGAGATGAAAGAACAACAGATCTGCTGTATTCAAACATCAAGGATGCATGCAGCGCCTCTCCCCTCCCCCTGCTTGGTAGCTCAGATCACAACCTGGTTCACCTCACCCGCTCCTATGTCCCTCTAGTCGAGACCACGTGACCACGAGGACAGTGAGGAGGTGGTCAGGATGCTTTTGTGGTCCTGCAGGGCTGTTCTGGGGTGACTGACTCTGTGAGTCACAGCAAGAAGACACTGATGGACTCACAGAGTTGATCACAGTCTACATAAATTTCTGCGATGACTCCATAATTTCAAAAGAGACTGTGGAGCATTATGCAAACAACAAGCCATTAGTAACAAAGGACGCCAAAGCACTCCTCAACAGGAAGAAGAGGATCTTCAGAGCTGGCAATTTGGAGGAGGAGAGAACAGGTCAACGTAAACTGAAGACATCAATCAAGGATGGACAAATAGAGAAGGAAGCTAGAGTGGAAAATCCAGCAGAACAACATGAGGGAGTGACATGAAGATCATCACTGGTTTAAGGTCAACCAACAACAGTGGAGTTGAAGGCAGTGTGGAGCTTCTTTACTAGGTCTGAATATGTGGCATTGATCTGCCATCTTCAGAAATGTTCTGAGGACTCAGCAGTACTCTGATGTATCTGAGAGGATGATGAGGAAGAGCTGTCATGGCCAACTTTGTTATGTGGCGTGAACAAAACCACCTGCAGCTTAAGATGGAAAACACAAACTGGTTGTGGACATGATGAGGACCAGAACACTGTGCTGGATGAGGATGGGGCAGCAGACTGAGCACAGCGGAGAACACGGACTCAGTACTGAGGGTGTGGAGCTTGACTTTCTGACAGAGGTTTCAGAAAGGAGAATGCTTTGCAAGTTATTTTCAGTATTCACACTGTCTCCATGATGTGTTGGAGAATCAGAGGAGCATGCATGCAGAAGAGAAGGCTCATTCCACCGTGGAATGCCACAGGAAATCATTCCTCCCTCTGGCCATCAAACTTTACAACTCCTCCTGGATTATTTCCACTTGTTTATATTGTTCTTAGGATTGTTTAACTTTGCAGTTTTTAATTTAACACTGAACTTTGAGTGCCTTAGTTTTACTAAGCTTTGCTTATTTTAACTTTTTTTTAATTTAGATATTTTACATTTTCTGTCTTTTGTATTTATATTCAAATTGAGTTTCTGTGACAAAACAAGTCCCCCTACCCGACCCCTAGGATCCTAAATAATTGTCATTTACATTGTTTTCTTTTGATCAGTTTATTAAAAGGTTGATGTCTTCTTAAGTACCGGGTTGAGCACTGCCATTGAGTTTGTGTGCACAGCCGTAAGTTTTGCCTCTGCTGAGGCTCTGCTGATAGTTTGTTGGCAGTTTGTTGTTCAAAAAGTCAAAGATGGATTATTTATGAAAAAAATTACCAGATGTGCTGCTTAGATGTTTTTAAACTTTTGAAGCCTGGATTTGGATTTCTTTTGTAGGAATTCTTTACCATTGTAAGGTAGGGCAAAAGCTGACATTTTGCATTATATCTGAACAAACTAAATCATTTGGATCATGTGTGGAGAGAATATTGAGTCAAGTAACCCCAAATTAGTCCATGACCCACAGCCAAGGGGTCTACAAAATAATTTGCTATAAATCAAAATATTCGGTGCCATGATTAAAAGTTAAGTAACCTTTAGCCTCTGAGAAAGTCCTCTCATCTAGCTAGCTTGTGAGGATGGAGAAACATTTGAGTTGGTCCACACTGTCAAGTGACACTGAAGCCCAAACTAGCCACATCAGCCTCGGGCAGAAGATCTTTAGAACATTTTCATCTCAGTAAGGAACAAAAAAAAAAAAAAAAAAGTTGCAAAATGTGCCCGTGTTGCTGGGCGAAACACTTAACTGAAAACTAACTCTTAAATGGATGTTACTGTTTACAGACAGCACTTCGGGGGTATTGAACAATACAAACATAGATGTACAGAGGAGGCCTCAGCTGAACTAGTTTAATAGAAGCGCCTCAGATCCTTTGGGAGAAAAAAAAGAAATCTGGTTTCACTAACAAACTAGAGTTGGTGTGTCAGACAGGTTTGACTCCAGATTGCTTTAGTGGGAGTCTGATCTTCAGTGTGTGAGGCTGCTCTGAGAGGATTTACTGTGGGATAACACCAGGTAGCTGATAGCCTATTACAGTATAATCACTGCAGGTTTTCACTCATTTGCAATCCGTGCCAGCCTGCGAGCAACTTGAGTGTGTGTCAATTAAAGATTCATTGAAGGCAGTACAAACACAACTAGTGATCTGGATTAAATATTTATTGGGGAGATGCTTGTCAGGATCCTATGGAGCTTTAACACTTGACTCTTCCAGTGCATGTCACTATTGCTGGAATAAAACGTGGCACATTATACCACTGAGCTGCAGTCGAGGAGGTTTTATGGTTTGGAGAAATCAACCAAATATCCTCATCTGCTGCTGCCTGCTGCTGAGCTTGTTTTTCTTACAGAACTCATCGCAGATTTAACAGCCTCCCCTCTTGAAGAAGGTAAAAGAAAGGGCACGAGGCATTTCCTGAGTGCATCCCCTGTGAGTTTGAAAAATGAATTAGGGCCTGCAGCCAGAGGTTTCCACCGCTGCTACATCCAGTAACACCCTGGGTTATTTTTAGCATCCCGCCGTCATGTCAGACTGGAGGAGAGAAGAACATCCCCCCCCCCCGCCCCCTCCCCACCCTCCCTCCTGTAACAAGAGGAGGCCAGTGGAAAGCTTTAAGGCAGTTATGATCACCTTACAAAGCTTTTTCCAGGTTTGGCGATGTAGTGGAGTGTAAGTTCACCTGAACTCACCTTTAGGTTGGCAAAGAAAAATCATTTCTATATAAATATGTTGTTCTACTAGGAAAGTAAAACATTGCATGTGTGTGTTAGAAACATAGTTTAAAGGGTAATAAAGGGGGGGGGGACTTTCAGAGCTTGTTTTGCATGTGTATTGTTTTCCTTTACATCATGGCTCAAGTTTGAACCGCCTATGTGCATACCTGAATTCAGGAGCCAGGTTGGATTTCAGGCCATAGAAAGCAGCCGATAAGGTCAAAAGCCAGCGGGGAATAAAATTCCCATTCTCACACTCCAGGTAGGGCGCAGACCATCTGACGTGCGTCTTGTCCGGGATAAAACTCTCTCCTCTTTTCAATGAATTGTCCACCGATCTGAAATCTTGGCTCAGCACCCTCTTATGGAAACTAGGGTTCTTCCTGTCTTTTATTTCGTGGTACCACTCGGTCTCTGCCGTGCGATTGTGCAGATGGCGTTGGGCCATGCTGGAGAGGTCTTGGAGTACTATCTCTCCACCGGCCCTAGTGGCTTGGAGAAGCACCGAGGGCCCCGGGAAGGATGAATCCCCGCTAAAAGTAACGACAGCCCGGTGAATCTTGGCGTCTCCTTCCAGTATACTCCTGACTAACGCGTGATACCACTCAATGTCTCGCCGGAGGTTGTGCTCCCTGGACCTGTTGGCTTGCAGGATCATGTTGAGGAAGTTTGTGGCGTGCAGTACCGTATCCAGCACGCTGCTCATGGAGTAATGCGGGGTGGCGTGTGACCTTCCCCGCAGAGAGGGGAGCTCGTACTTTCGCGAGCAGTTAGCATTATTTAAGGTGGTCGAGTTCCCCGTGTGTAAAAAAGCCATGACGACCCTGGGGAGATGCTCGTCTATCTTCTGCGGCAGCTCCGCCGTCTCCCCGGCAGCATGATGAGGCGCACGGAGATGCGCCAGCTGCCGACGGTGCGTCTGAGCGCCGTAAATTGTCTCCCCTGCCCCGATATCTTGCGCTGACCATTCCGCATATTTATGGTTTGATCCGATCACAAATCCAACTTGCAGCAGCAGCGACAGCCGGAAAACAGCCATCTCCCTCCAGAGAGCGACCACAGATGTTTGGGGGATTGCTGCTCGGAATTAACAGTGTCGTCGGGCGGGTGTGATGTAAAAACCTTCCAAATTGCCCCGCTAAACCATCGCTTCACCACTTGTAGGATATTCTTATAAGCTCCACGCCTCTGTTCTTGAAATCAAAAAGAGGGAAAACCGCCAGGAACCCCCTTTCCTCGTCAAATGCCTTGTTCTTCTTCACAGATGCCTCATACAGCTTGTTGATGTTGAGTATCCGCTTGCAGCTGTTTCCCCCCACCTCTCTCTCTTTCACACTCTCTAGACAAGACTGTGTTGGCTTTGCTGTGCCGCGGACGTTCTCCTTCTGTGTGTTGGCTACATAGACTGAATCAAACCGAGGAGGATGGGAGGGGTAAGGGGCGGTTATTATTATATTTATATGTTTTTTCTTTTTTTTTTTTTTTTAGGAGGAACCGAGTCGGGGAGCTTCTCACTTGGATGACAAACGCACTCCGCCCTCTTCCGACCACAGCAAGCATTAAGCAGGCCTATAAAAGCGATGAAGAAGCAACACCAGGATCCGTGCGCTTTCCAAGCCCGTCTTCTCCATCGTCTCATAGGGGTTCCAGGAGCGCCATTGATCCGCGTATGGCCGCTTCTTCTGCCAATCACGGAGCAGTGTTTGGTGGAGCGGTGAATGAGCTGTCCGGTGCTGAAACTGATGAAGCACTTAAGGAGCTGTCCGGTGCTGAAACAGATAAAGTCACCCTCAGCTGATTTATCAGAATTAAGCACTTAATTTAGATCAATTGATGGAGATTAAGGGTTGTTTTTTTCCTGTTATCAGTGAGGGGGGAGGCATTATTGAATCCACTTTATCCAGTTTGATTTACAATTGTAACCCCCCACCCCACCCCACCCCACCCCCTTGTTGTTGTTGTTGTTTTATCTGCTGGTGTCCCTGTGGAACAAAATGTTGGATTCAACATTATTCATAATTTTTTTTGAGTTTCTAATTTAAAAGCATATCATCTACTTTGCTGCCTCACGATCCGAAAGCTGAAAGCATCTGATCAATAATTGGAGAAATCTCTGTATGCTTCTGATTGTCACCTGCCTCAACAACAATTTACCTCCAAATTTCAAACTTTGCAGCTGTGTTATTGCAGATATGAGTAAGGGTGCTGCCAGATTTGAAGTAATTTGAATAAGCAGCCCTCATGTTTTGGCAAAGTCTGCAATTCCACTTAGTGAGAAGGGGGCAGGGCTCACATACACACACACAGGCCCGTTTCTGTCTTGAGTTTATGATTCTAGCTTCACCAGTGGCCCTTTGTATCTGATTCAGTGTGAGCTTTCTTTTCTCTGTAGTTAGTTTTGATTTCTTGACATTTCCTGTTTTACTTTGACGTGTCTTGGGATACTCAGAGCCTCTGCCTCACTTTGAATTTTATTCTCCCTTGTGATTGTCTTGACTGTCTGTACCTGTGTCTCATTTTCCTCAGCTGTCCCCACTTCCTTAATCAGCCCTCTGTATATAAATAGTCCTGTCTTCCCCTCAGTATGGGGCACAGCTTGTGTCTATCATGCTCAGCTGTTAGGTGGCATCCTATATAATCTGTAGTTTCTGGACTTTGTTTATGGTCCAAATTATTACTCATGCTCTCTGCATCCTGCCTTTTGTTCCAAAACTCTGCACTCATTCATTCATTTATTCATTCATAGATAGTACAATCTACAATACAGTGAGAGTAGAAATATCACAGGCACAGAGTGCAAAACCATACAGTTAGAAAAGTGACAAAAACAAAATAAATAAAAATATAAGTAAAGAAGAGTTATAGTAAGAGTGAAATTGTGCAAGAGAGAAGTGCAAATTGCATTAATGATATTTACGCTAGATATCAAAAAGGTGTGTTCACCTGTCACAGAAAGAAGTTATTATAAAGTTTTACAGAGAACGGTAGGAATCATTTCCTGAAGCATTCTTTATGGCTTCCTTAGGAAGTAGAGTCTACTCATCCCCTTTCTATACACAGCATCACTCTTGGTCCTCCAGTCCAGTCTGTCAGGTGAATGCCCAGGTCCCTGTAGCTGCCCACTGTTTTCACCTCCTTAACCGTGATACCGATGGGCTTAGACACAGTGTTTTATTCCTCCAGAAGTCAACCAACATCTTTTTTTGTCTTACTTACATTCAGAAGGAGGTGATTTCTGCTGGAGCACTCCACAAAGCTCCTCACAGTTTCCCTGTACTCTGACTACTGCCCACACATTTTATATACCCAACCACTGCAGCGTCATCAGAGAACGTCTGCAGGTGGCATGTTTCACTGTTATACTGGAAATCGGATTTGTACAAAGTAAACTAGAATGGTGATATCACTTGTCTCTCTTACGATCTACAATTCAAACCAGTTTTCTAAAATATAGCTAGGTATGTTTCTTTCAAATTTTCATTATTTATCGCATTTTTTACCTGTTACAAACTAGTTCAATCACTCACTAAAAAAAGTTTATACAAACACACATATGCACATTCTCACAAAGTCCGTCCTTATAGCAGGACTCTTTTCAAAGCAGTATCTTCACATTTGCCTGCATTTGATGCATTTAGGAGAACACTGTAAATTGCACCTACATAAGAACTCTAGGGTTCTGCTTCAGGAGGAGGAGGCCTGTGTTGTTTTATCACATTTGAATGACAATTAAACAGCCAACTGATTGAGCAGAAACCTCTGGGGCTGACAAATAAAGCCAAGTCTGTCTAAAAACCTTGTCAGCACTCAACCTCTTAAGGCTGAATGTAAGAAAGTCGCTAAAGCCTGGTCCCAAGTACGTGGAGAAAAACCCTCATGAGAAAGGTAAAAATAGTGCATTTTCAGAAAGAGGTTTAATAAGGTCCACTTCTGTCCCTACATGTACAATCTACATTAATGTACCCCCCAAGGGCTTATTATTTGGACCACTAATTTACTTTTTGAGGGTAATTAAATGACTTCA
>VUQK01003571.1:25296-45562 GCA_015106715.1 Bujurquina vittata | reverse complement strand
CTCTGGTTCGGTTTCGGCTGGTGATTCAGGTGCAGCTGGTGATTCCTGTTCGGCCTCTGGTTCGGTTTCAGCTGGTGATTCAGGTGCAGCTGGTGATTCATGTTCGGCCTCTGGTTCACTTTCGGCTGGTGATTCAGGTGCAGCTGGTGATTCATGTTCAGTCTCTGGTTCTGTTTCAGCTGGTGATTCATGTTCAGTCTCTGGTTCGGTTTCAGCTGGGGATTCATGTTCAGTCTCTGGTTCGGTTTCAGCTGGTGATTCAGGTGCAGCTGGTGATTCATGTTCAGTCTCTGGTTCGGTTTCAGCTGGTGATTCAGGTGCAGCTGGTGATTCATGTTCGGCCTCTGGTTCGGTTTCAGCTGGTGATTCAGGTGCAGCTGGTGATTCATGTTCGGCCTCTGGTTCGGTTTCGGCTGGTGATTCAGGTGCAGCTGGTGATTCATGTTCGGCCTCTGGTTCGGTTTCGGCTGGTGATTCAGGTGCAGCTGGTGATTCATGTTCGGCCTCTGGTTCGGTTTCGGCTGGTGATTCAGGTGCAGCTGGTGATTCATGTTCGGCCTCTGGTTCCGTTTCGGCTGGTGATTCAGGTGCAGCTGGTGATTCATGTTCAGCCTCTGGTTCGGTTTCAGCTGGTGATTCATGTTCAGTCTCTGGTTCGGTTTCGGCTGGTGATTCATGTTCAGTCTCTGGTTCGGTTTCAGCTGGTGATTCATGTTCGGCGTCTGGTTTCGTTTCGGCTGGCAATTCAGGTGTTTCTTCAGGTGCAGTATTTGGTTCAGGTGCAGCTGGTTGTGATTCAGGTGACCTTGCGTAATCCTGCTCAGATGATGGTGATTTTGGGCTTGTCTGTGGCCCAGATGATGCTTGTCCTTCCTTTCCACTTTGTCCTGTTCCTGTTCCTGTTCCTGGTCCACATTCACATGGTTTGAGTTGAATGATTTTTTTAATAAGCCCAGCACTGGGGAAGTTCATACTTATGACTCCTAAGCAACCTTGGTTTTTGGAACTTTGCTTATGTTGCTCCACAAACTCGTAAAGCTGCTTGTTAACATTTTGAGCCCACTTTTTTGGATTTTTATAAAATGGTGATGTAGTCTCAGTCACCATAATGTAATGACTACAGATGTGTGACTTTATTTTCTCTTCCACATATTTTAGCCTGTTATTTTCAAAGAAATGTGAGTTACGGTTTTCTGTTCCATGAAGAGACGCATCACTCTGGAGAAAAACAATCTTGCCCCTTGCCTCCATCATGGTTGGTGTAGACCTCTTTCTCCAGACCTTATCGCTGAACTTTTCAAGTAATTTCTCTATCAAGTTTATAACTTTTTTCTTGTAAAGTTTGTACAGTGTCACTTTCAAAAGCACAGCCTCATTCTTATGGTCTCTTAAATAATCAAGAACATCTGTGAGGACTTTATCCAAGTGAATGTTTTGCCCAAGCAACAAGTGCCTATCCCGGACTTCAATACGCGTTTTGCCAGGTAACCAAATTCCAGCATACAAGTCAAAATAACGTATTCCCACTTTAAGTTGCTTTTTCAAATCCCAAACTTGACGGTTAGGTAATAGTTTCCCATATAATGATAAGCTTTCCTGTGTTCCTGGGATGGAGACAGCAGCTAGTGAGATCTCATTAGGTATAGACGCCATCCAGTCCAGGTTATAGGAGCTTGGATGTAGATCTGGCTTGTCATTGAAACCTAGCGATGAACCTGAGCAGGAGGTTATTCTGGTGAGAGGAGGACATTTTTACTTTGCTAACTCTTCGTCAGAGCCAGAAATAACATTCAAATTGTTCTTTAACAACAAACAAATGAAATCAGGACAGAAATATTTGCTTATTATATTTTCACATTACAGCAAGTCTTCCTTAAAAGTAAAACTACTATTAAAACTACTATTAAAAGCACAATACAATTCTTAATTGTGTAAGTATCTTTTACTTACACAGAGAAAAACCAGAAGAAATGACAGATCTCCATAATCAGTGTGGAGGCTGGTCCGTTGATTCCTTTCCAAAATGTGTTAAAATCTGTGTCGCAGCGGTCAGTTTGTAAAATAATTCATAAAACGCTGGAATGCTGTCAGCTGTGGACATGGCTGTGACAATAGACAATGGTGCAGCGAGCTGCTGTAACATCAGACATCGAGATGAGGTCTCATTTGCATGTTTCTGCTCTCTAATCTTTTATTTAGAGTAGGAGAGAGGAAGAGCCAGATGTTGTAACGGTGGTGTGCAGAGCACTAGTGGAGGATTCACCTCCACCCAGAGACTGTTTACCTAACCCTCCGCTCGCGACATGGCGTCTCTCTTCCTCTTGTTCTTCCTTAGAAGTTTGACCATAAAGTCGAGATTCACGCAGTTTCGTCATAACGTGTGATGCTCTTTGCGGCTGACACTTGAAGATACTTTCAAAAGTCTTGGTATTTTCCAGATTGACTGACCTTCATTTCTCAAAGTAACGATGGGCTGTTGTTTTTATTTCCTTGGTTGAGCTCTTGCCATAATATGGATTAGAACTGCTCAAATAGGGCTATTCACTGTACTCCAACTCTACCTTTTCACTCCTGAAAGTTCAAATGTGCACGTCACCGGTACCTATCCAGGTATTCCAGCCGGACCAGCAGCTTTCCGCGGGTTCACACCTGCGGAAAGCTGCTGCTGTAATATGCAGAGATAAAGAGATGCCATCAGTTGCCAACCTCACTAACACTCTTGGCCACCTAGGAGCAAATCCCAGTTGCCAAGTTTAAAAAAAATCAGTTGGAAATCCTTCACAGAGGAGTGCCGGAGGATATTTCACAATTACACATTCACATATCTTTTTGTGGCATTTCTGGACTTGTGTTCAGCGTGTTTAACAAGCTGCCGTGAACAGCCCTTTAAAGGGAACCTTGTTATACAGGCTTAGTTTTTGTTTTATCTTGCACGCAGCAAACCCATTAACCCGCTGTGTTTGGTTGTAATGTGCAGTCACGTCATCCTTATCCTGCCCAATAAGCTTCTGTCTGTCCACCGCTGATCCTCTTGTTGGCCACCTGTTGCATCTTAGTGAGCAACATTATCTGTGGAAGCATGAGCAGACCTAACATGGACAATTCACTGAACACTGCAGTCCACAGCAGGAACAATCAGATAATGCTGAGGAAATGACGAGCGTGCTTTTCACCTGCAGCTCCTGCTGACGCCTACCTCTGTGACAGCTTTAAGCTAAGGAGATAATCACCCTTTTTTTTTTGTCTTTGCAAGATGTCTATGAGAACTCTGCCCCTGGTTTTCATTAATCTGGGTGGAGAGATGCTTTACATACTGGACCAGCGCCTGCGAGCTCACAACACCTCTGAGGACAATGCAGACAAAGGTAGAGGTAGTCGACAGGCTTTGTGTCAAGCTGTCAGATGCCATTCATAAACCAGAAAAATGTACTTCACATACATCAGATAACAAATCTGCTTTCGTTCTCTTTCTTCTTTCTTGGGAAACCCGACATGGCTGCAGGGTTGTGGTCAGAAAACGACAGGAAGAGAGGTACATCTGCTTCAGCTTATTGTCCTTTAATTAGCTCCTGGTGCATCTCTGAGCTCTAATAACACGTCAGGAAATATACTATTTTGTTCAAAGCATGTGAGATTGTAGCTAGACCCGCCATTTTATTAGGTACATCTCGCTAGTACTGGGTTGGACCCACTTTTGCTTTCAGAACTGCTTTAATCCTTCATGGCACGGATTCAACGAGGTGCTGGAAACATTCCTCAGAGATCTGCTCCACATTGACATGATAGCATCACACAGTTCCTGCACATCTGTCACGTTAATCCCCTGTTCCACCACATCCCAAAGGTGCTCTATTGGATTTCAGCCTTGTGACATCACACCTGATCTGGGTACACTGTGGTCATAAACGGATGAATGTGGTCAGTAATAATACTCAGGCTGTGGGGGTTAAATGATGCTCAATCAGTACTAAGGGACCCAAACTGTGCCAAGAAAACTGCTGATACAAGGCCGGATGGATCCATGCTTTTACATTGTTTATGTCATACTCCATCTGGCACCAGCCACTGTGCCATTAAAATAAATCACCTTTCTTCCTCATTCTGATGCTCTGCGTGACTTTCAGCAGGCTGTACTGACCCTGTCCACATGCCTAAATGAGCTGCTATCCTGTGATTGGCTGGTGAGATATTTGAGTTAACTGGCACTTCAATAAGGAACTGAACAGACTTTATTTAAACAGGTGTACCTAACAAACTGGCTGGTGAGTGTATTTAGTCCCCTACATATTTTTGGAGGGGTATAAATGTTTTTTTTAAAAATGCATAAAATAATGGTTAATAACTATTTTTTTCTTTTTCACGACCTCTGTGTTTCTGAGAGTAGCTTTAATTCAAAAACAAAATTGTCCCCCTTCCTGTTTTGGTCCTTTTCTCAGTTATGAACGACATCGTCGGGACCATGTTCAGCAAAGCTTTCATGGATGAACTTCTCAAACCTCAGCAGCTGTATTCTCACAGGACGATGAAAACGGTGCTAACTCGGTTGGCGCATGCCTCCATCATGAGACTGAACCCGGCCAGCATGGACAGGGTACACAGCAGATACTAGAAACAGGAGTACTTCACTCACACTGTATTACTGCAGTGCTAAAAGCAATGGACAGGAGAGAGCTTTTTAAAGTCACAATCATCTTCTTGTTCACTACAGAAGCTTGTTTGTGCTTCTAGAATAAAATGAAATATCACTATCACAAAGTGACATATAGGATTTTTTAAATGTATTTTTTCTGTGATAATTTGTCTTATGATTATTGCTTTTGATGAGACTGTTTTAATGTCTTATTATTATCTGTCTCATTATCAGCTTATCATCTCAAGCACTTTCAAATGCACTAAAAGCTGTCCTACAAATAAAGTTTCACTGAGTGATTAATTGAGAATTAATTAATTTTACTGCATAAAATGGCAAGAATTTTTTTTTTCCTGTAGCTTTATGAGCTGATGGTCATGGCTTTCAAATATCAAGTCTTCCTTTGTCCACGCCCGAAAGACCTGCTGCTCATCTCGTACAATCACATGGACGCCATCAGGGAATTTGTGAAAGACACGCCTGTGGTTGTGAACCAAGTGGACGAGACTCACAGGAAAATCATTGAGGTGCGGCTCGGATCACTGCCACTAGATAAACCTCAGATCACAAAGCGTAAGCATCCTTTGCAAGTGGCTCTTCTCTTTCTGATGCAGGCGTACTCATCGTTATCAGAGGGTCACTTCCAGCTTCTCAGACAGACGCTGCTCATATTTGTTCAAGACATGCACGTTCGCGTGAGTCCTTTGCTTTTGATCCCGTCCCTCTGAACACATCAAGATGATATTAGTCAGTGAGCGATTATAATGTTCTCTCTTTGTTTCTTAGGTGTCACTTTTTCTGAAAAATCAGATCCAAAATCCTAACGGACGGTTTGCCCTGACAGCATCAGGACCGGTGCCGCACGGGACGGATGTTCCTGGACTTATCAGGTCTGTAGGTTACAAACACCAGCACAGCATTACATGAAAGGCACGCAGAGCACTCTCAGACTGTGTTTATACTTACTTTTAACATTATGGATCCATAAATGAAAATCCAAAATATATCTTCTATCACATCCATCACTTTATCTGATGATGCAATAGAGTGTTTTACGCAAAGTAACGCTGGTCAGCTGTGCCTTTCCCCGTTTCCTCACACGTCCTTTGTATACGTGCAAAATTTCTTCAGTTGCAAGATTTCGTGCACTGCCAGTTTCAAATATAACGACAGCATTTGAAATGTGGTCAGATCTGTGCTTTGACTCGATTGGATCTATCATGCATCTCCAGTGTGACGGTTGTGTGAGAAGTTACAATGTGTGACATTTTAACTAGAAGATCAAAAGAAGTTATTTCATCGGCTGTTCACCAATTTCTCTGACTTGTTTTGTTTACAGTGAAAAGCGCAAAAAAATTAAATTAAATAAATCATTTTGATTGCTAAATTTTCACTGTTTATCTTTATACACCGATTCTGTGTCGGCTCCATCAGTGAGGCAACTCCAGAGTCTCCATGAAAAGGCTGACATGTCCCAATTTTAAATTTTCTCACAATAAATGTGAACCCAGAGCGTCACCCTCTGCTTCCCATTTTCAAAGGATATTTGACTGTCACGGCAGAGAAGTAAGACGAAGGGAGTTCCCCTCTGGAGGAAGTTACACCAGCGCCATCAGAGAGGGATCTTTTGAACTGCGTGGAAATCGAGTCATCGGACTGGGCATGAACATGTATGTGCGTGCACATGCTGAACACACACTGGAAAAAACATACAGTACGCTGATGAGCCTCTGAGCAACACTGCTGTGTTTCGTGAATTTAAGGTACACTGTGGACCATCCAGAGGAGACACACACATCCAGGGCCTCCTCTGTTAAGGTAAAAACATGATGAGTCATGGCTGGCATGAGGTCAGGGGTCACTGATTTCCACTTTACTGTTGTAGTTGATGTTATATGTTATATGTGACAGCCTGCAAATCTTCTTGAGAATCTTCCTGGGATATGTTGTTGTGCACGAAGCATCGCACCCCCACGAGAGCCAAAACCACTGCTACAAAGCAGAGTGGATCCACACTGTTTACACCAATTCTGGCTCTGAGTGTTGCATCAGAACTCGAGTGTGTTCAGACCAGACAACATTTTTCCACTCTTCCATTGTTGAGCCTGTGTGAATTGTGTAGCCTCAGTTTTCTGTTCTTAGCTGACAGGAGAGGCACCGGTGTGGTCTTCTGCTGCTGAGGCCCATTTGCTCTTCAGAGATGCTCTTCTGCATACCTTGTTTTTTGTGCTTTTGTTTTAATTTCAATTATCAGCCCCAGACGTTCCCACCTGTCTGGATATTGATGTAAATGCTATCGTGGCGGGGCCCCTTCTCCTGCTCTCGGCCTGTGGTGTGCACACACAGTTCTGTATTCACACCCTTTTAATTTACACACTTCTCGCTTCACTTAATGTGCTCGGCCGTGAAGTGCTGGAGCACAGCTATATGCTCTCTGAGGTGTATGCAGGCACATTTTTCCGCAGTGCTGTGAAGGACTCACCGGCAGTTATTGGAAATGCTTGCTTGCAGGGTGGCACAACCAGTTATTAGGTGAAACGGGCAGTTACTTTTTCACACAGGGCCAGGCCATCTTTGTCTAAGGTTTAATGATCTGAAGCATGTACGTGTGACAAATATGCAAAAAGAGAGAAATCAGGAGGGGGAGGGGGGGTATTTTTTCACTGCACAGTGTGTGCACAAAAATATTTAACCTGCCTCTGCACCTCCATCGTGCTGCAGACAGACGACACTCCCAACCCGCTGGCGAAGGAGGAACTGAACCTGCTGGCTCGTCTGATGGGCAGCATGAAGGCAGAGAACAAGCCCAGAGGGGAGTCTGGTTTTCGGATCAACCTGTTTACCACAGACGAAGAGGAAGAGGAGGCGTGGGTGCTCTTCTTTTCTATTTCCATTCCCTGTTGTTAAATTAACACAAATTCCCTCACTGAGGCCTTTTATCTGGATTGACAGAGGAGCTTCGGGTGGAGCTGAGGAGTCCTTGTATGGAGTGATAAATATTCAAGCAATGCAGGTAAAACTGTGCCCGGTTATTATAGTGAACTACAATAAAAGCACAAATCAAAGCCTCCCTGGTGAAACTAAAGAGGCTTCTCTGAGTGCTTTGTCTCTCTTAAAACATCTCTGATGAATGAAATCCGACCCGCGACTCTGATGAGCCGCTCTGTTTGTTTGCTTCAGGATGAGCAGGCTGCTTTGGAGCTGGCTCGAATCGCCGGACAATTTGAACAAGAAGAGAAGCCCGAAAAGCTCAGCGGCGATAAGGGAGAGGAGCTCCTGGCGATGATGGACGACCTCTGACCCCGTTTCTATCTGGTCTTCATTGAGTGATTTCAGTCTCCGGTTATGTGATGACCTGATGGTTCACTTAGATTTTATGCCTCATCATATAATCTTCACTGTGAGCTTCGGTGTAATCTGAAATATGCAGTATTCAGTGAAGCAGACAAATATGCAAGAACTCAACACCGTAACACATTTATGTTAGACGCTGTTTTCTATGCTCAGTTTGCACATTAAACTGTGACGCGTGCTGTGTTTGAGGTTTTATTTTCTATTTAACAATTTAATGTTAAATAAAAGTATTTATATTTACATGGTTCTGCTGGCGTGCGTTTTTAAATGCTTTAAAAACAAATGAGCGGTAAATGTCGACAGGGGGAAAAGTTCAATTATTTTGTTATTCATGGGAAATATTAATTCAATTATTAAAGGGTAACTTTATAAACAGAAGTAGAAGAAAGAATCCAAATTAATGGATTCTGGGATTATTGGGAACAATTTTGATCATTCCTTAACAACAGAAAAATTCCTTAAAGTTTTGGTTACCGGGGATTTGATGCTTTCTGCCTCAAACATGAAAGAGTTCAATCACCAAATCACATTTTCAAAATGAAAATCAGACATTTAAAGATATCACAGCAGACTGTAGTGAAACTCTGTTATTTTTCATTTTTGAGAGGCAAAGATATTCATTTGAATCATTTTTGAGTGTGTATCCCTTCCAAAGAGCACCTCAAAGGGAAGCGCGTTGAAACCAGGAAACACACCCTCTCAAAAATAATTCAAGTTCTTTATTGGATTTTTATAGTATCTTATTTATTCAACTGCATCATATATCTCATCATATTTTGCATTTGAAGTCTTGGTCAGGACACTGCTGTGCAACAGATTTTTAAATGTACAGTATGAGTCAAAGGTTTAGATATATGTAATTAATTACAGTGATAACAAATTTTGATTCATCAGGACACACAGGTCAGTGAAGAGCAATCGACTCGTCCTGAGTTGAGTTATTTTCCGCAGCAGGCTGCAGGGGGCGCTGTCGTCTTGGTCTTCTAAAAAAACAAGCTTGTGTAGCCTTTGCGCTGCCTTAATCCAGCTTTTTATTTATTATCATTATACTGAAGACATATTGTCCTTACTGCAGTCTGAGTGATTCTTTGGAAGGATAAAATAATAAAAAATGTGGTTCTTTTGTTTGGGGGAATATAAGGAATTTTAAATATATTGCACAAAGTCTGTGTAATTTGAGTAAAATATTCTTGTTTTGTGTGTCGGAGAATATTTTGTCTGTGACAGCTTGTCTGTGACATTGTTGGCACGTTTCTTTTCCAGAACTGGCTTCCTTGAACTACCAGCGGAGGGATCTGTGGCTCTGAAGGCGGGTGTGCCACGCTATTGTCCGGCTGCCACTGTCCGGGACGTCCCAGCGCCAGCTCCCCCATCCTGGATCAAAAACAGAGCTTAAAGGCGCATTGTTCAGGAAATAAACTGATGCTTTAATGTTCTTCGTGAATTTGTTTTGAGTTTGCGTAAGCTGAGTAATATCAGATTTCTAATTAATTTATATTTTTGGCATATTTTCACATTCTTACATTTCATTGTACTGCAACAAAGTTCTTTAAAAACAAAACAAAACACGGCGATTCAAAGTTGACGTCGAGTGATACGTCATCACGCCGCTGCCCTTACGTCCGTGTTTATGCGGAAATACGCTCTACCGCGGTACAGCGAATACGCGGTATAAAATTTTCTACCATGGTATACTGTGTAGAGACTACCATGGTATAGTGATGTGATGGAGCGCTTCTCGGCGGAATCACTGTTTGAATGATTCAGGTAAATGCAGCAGCGGAGGATGGAGCTGTGATTCACAGTTTTTACGCTTCGAGCTTTAGCTTTTCTGCACATTTTGTTACAGCTTTTATTACTTATATCCAGCTGTAATGTGTCTATACTGGGGCTGATTTGAGAGTTACTGGACGTGTTTCAAACACGGCTGCTCGATTAGGATTCAAGGGGTTGTTTTGCCATTTGTGCATGAACTAAGGTCTAGACACATTGGATTTTATTTCTCTGGTAGTCAACCAACTATAAAAATAGAGCAGTAAGTATAATATATAGAACAAGTATAAAATATAGAAATTAAAAGTATCAATAACAGATCAAATCAACTGTTGTAACTATATTCAACATTAGGAGGTAGGAAATATATTAGTATAAATTAAAAATTATGGGGCACTGAGGATGGTGATAAGCATGGTGGTTGGAGACAGTAATAAATGATGGCAAAAATGTTTTTGTTTTTTTTGTCCAGCTTTCAGGACAGTCTTTTACACCTCAGATTAATAAGTGCTGGTATTTACACCACGATCACCTCCAAATCTGTTTCATTGATATTTTTTCTGAAAGGCTAAACAACTGTGTGAGGTCAAATAATCAGTTTTGCGTTGTAAAGTTTCTAAAGCTACAGTCCTCTGCTGTGGTCTCTGTGGTCGGGACCACAGCAGGAGCTTCCATAGGACTTGTGATCTCGTTGTTTTAAATAGTTGCTTCAAGGACGAGGACCGTGACTGCGACCACTCGCATTTAGTTGCCATGTTTAAGCCAACTTTGGTGCATCGGGCTGGCAATAAAATGGCTGTAAGATGGAGCCAGTCTGCAGTTGGTCTGTGATGGAATGGGTTCGAGTTGGCAACTACATGCAATCTGTTTGTGACAATACAGCAATGAACTGTGATAAATTTAGAGAACTGTGAGAAATTTACATTAAACATGAATTCACTACCGTACTTATATTCAGGGTCCAGCCAGAACCTGACACACAAATTTCTCCACAAATGGTGCAGGAGGATGTAGGCACTCAGTCACCTTCCTTTTATATAGGCATACAACCACCTGGCAACCAGTCGAGTCGAGTCTCCTGTTGCAAAGAGACGTTGCAGACTGGCTCAGATTGATTGCAACATGTTGGCAGTCTGTCTGCATTTATCAATTAGACCGTGATTATTTGCAAACCTTCGCCACACCTTGCCTGCAGTCAGTGTGAGTCTGAATGTGAGTGTTTGGAGACCGGCTGCCTCTCACCGGGTGGCTTGTGTGGTTGCCTTGCAATCAAAAGTGGTCACCCAGAGGTTGAGGCTGTTGTACGTCTAACTTCTGGGCAAGGTTGAGTGCGTAGTTGGGTTGTAATTTTTTTTTTTAACCCTAGTCACAAAGAGGTTGCTGTCCTATTTTTACTCCAGTGTGACTGAACCATCACTGAGAGAATAAACCCTGAAGCACCTGCACAGCAGCCATTATAAGAGGTGGTCCATCCATCCACTGCTTCCTTTAGCAGAGGAAACACTGGGGCATCCTTTGTGAAAGCGAAGGCCATAAAGCCCCCCTCCCCAACAATGATCCCGCAATTCATAGTGAGACACTAACAAGTGACGCTGTCATAAAGAATGCTTCAGGAAATATTTCCTGCGATTCTCTATAAAACTCTGAAACCGCTTTCCACAGTCCACAGACATTTCTGTATCATACTGCTGTTAGATTATTGTGTACAAGTCATTTATTAATGCCATATGCACTATTTTTAGTTATCGTATTTTATCACTGTTTTGTACTAGCCTCTGATCTTTATTAAATATCGGTGTGATTTTGTAAGATGAGATAAATCGACTGCAGTAATTTAGGCTGTGCAGGATGTTTTCTCTCTGCAGAGTCAGATATTATTTGACACGTGCCTGTTTTTTCATTTTCTACTTCTAATATTCTAACCGTAAAGTGTGCAACTTTTGCTTTCTGTTCATTTTTTCTTTACTGGCTGCAGGACCAGAATCAGTAACCCCCAGAAACAAGTCTCAGGCACCAACGCTGCACGACACTCTAATCCAGAGCTATCCATCTCGGCTTGGCTGCAGGTCTCTCAGAGTCTATGGAGTCCAAGGAGTCTGAGGCTCGGTCGCCAGGAGTGGGGACAGTTGAAGTGGTGAACTCTATTCGGGAGCGGACGATTGCAGAGAACAGCATGGTGATCCTCCTGCAGGGCCTGCAGGGAGAGGTGACCACAGTGGACCTGAAAAACGAGAGCACGGCGCGCGGTCGCGTGGTCAACGTAGACGCCTTCATGAACATACGCCTGGAGGATGTGCTGTACCGGGACCGGCGGGGTCAGCTCACACAGCTGCAGGACCTGTTCGTCACGGGCAGGAACGTCCGCTATGTGCACATCCCCGACCACATGGACATCACGAAGACCATAGAGAGCCAGCTGGCCAAGATTCACCGCGTCCGCAACTTTGGCAGCGAAGGCAGGAAAGAGTTTGCCAAGAAAACAAAATAAATTTTTTTTTTCATTTAGAAAAGATGCTGCTTGTGTAAGTTTCAGAGATTTGGGGACAGCAGTTTAAAGCAGTTTACATCCTGAAGGGCCACAAAGTGACTCCGGGGACAAGAATGCAAACGAGATTTCAGACTCACTGAGATATGATGGTCCCCGCCTTTTTGTTGTGAAATGCCGTCTTTATCAGTAAATATGTTTTAATGTTTAAAAATAAAACTTATTTCTTACATGCAACACCGTAACTATTGTTTTTGATTAATCTGCTGATTATTTTAACAATTAACGGTTTAATCTTTGGTCTTCAGAAGGCACAAAATCAACGCAAAGAAGCTCCTTCATGTGTGTCTCGTTTTATCGAAACCAGCATTCATGAAGCTGGAACCAGAGAATTTGGGGGATTTTCATTCGAGACATGATGAAAACGCTCAGAAAAAGATTTCTAACACTTGTTTCCATGTTTTCCACCATCGCAGCGCTAATTAGGCCGTAAGCAGTCATTTTCTTCATGAAGCTCAATTTATAACAGATGAACGATGTCTGCGGGGGTATTTATGTGGCGCAGCCTTGGATTAGTTGATCAAATCCATCTGAGAGTGATCTGAAAGCTCTTCCAATATAAATATAATTATACAATTCAGGGATAAACACTCTTTTATACAAAGAGTTTAACATGAGCAGCACCACAAATTCTCTCACATTTTGCTGACTTAGAAACAATGCAGAGTCTTGTATCGTACCCGTGGAGAATTCCCTAAATCAGTCACGTTTTGTGCCTAAAACACAACAAAGGGACAAAAATTTGAAGCCACGCCTGCTCATATTTATCTGATGTATATCTACAGTTATTTTGATAGTATTTTCTACGGCCTATTTGCAGGACATGAAACCTGACTTTGTGTTTCCGGTTTACTGTAACATTGTCCCACAATCTAGCCGAGAACCTGGCTGCCTCTGGCTCTGAGCAAAGACTGTATATAAAAGATGGCTGTAGTTATCATGATGTCACCCACTGGTTTTGAGCGACTGCGTGAGCGATTTATTTTTATTTATTTTTTTGGTGCTTTGTTATCAAGCTGCGTAAATAAACTGCACAGATGGCTGCTAACGAGTGCTAATTAAGACACTAATAAAATTCTAATTGGGAACATGACCCTCAGCTTTAATCTCTAAAACACTTTAAAGTTCATTTTATAAATGACGAGCATTCAGAAAGTAGGATTTTCCAGGATGTGCTCACTGGCTCACGACTGGTGATTGACGAGTCAGCTCCACCCCTCGCTCAGCTCGAGGCTTCCTTCACCAACCAACCAGCAGGTGATGTCGCGGTGGCTACGCCCATGTGCTCAAAACTCAAACACAAACCTCTTGTTCAATTTGTGCCGTACAGAAAGCCGCAGTATTAGTCTGATAGTTGAGTTAAAAGTGCTCAAACGAGGGGGAGGGGCCTAGCAGACACCAAGCAGGTACAGCAGCCTGTGGCACGCCTGTCAATCAAAGCGGCCGTGGCTGCAACGTTAACCCCGACAGATGGATCAGCTGTAAACAAAAGTCACCTCCATGCAGTTGTTAGACTGCATGAGAAATCATATAGAGGCCAAACAGCTTTTAACTTCAGGAACCTCAAGGCCACTGAAGGCTTTGTTTTTCAGCACGTGGAGGACGCAGCTTGTTGAACCTGTTTCTGTTTTTTGAGCAGTTTCACTCCAGAGGGATGTAAGCATTAGTTAACTTCTCCCACAGCCGCGGTTAGCTCCCCACAACAAAGTGTTTCATTATCGACCTTATTACCCTCGCTGTCATTCAGGGCCTTTTGATGTGTCACACTCTAACAATTCCCCCCACACAGCAACTTAATTAACTACACCAGCATCTCTTTTTTGTGCTATTGCAATGTTAAAAATCTCTGGGAAGACCATTGTGGGACCCACTATCCTTCAGTATGTTGCCATTAGATTGAAATGTAATTGAAACTTCTTTCTTACTCGAGTATGAATCCCTCTGCTCCAGCAGCTTGTATTACAGCCGACACTGAATGTGGTTGTGGTGCAGAGGCTCAGTGTATTTACTGGTGAGTGGCGAGCATCACAAACCCCGTGTGTCTGCGTGTGGACAAACAGCACAAAGTTAATAGCTGCCTGCATGCAGGAAAGCATTAGTCACTGGTGGGGGAAAACAGGCCGACCTGTTTCCACGGCTCCACAAACATCTCCGCATCCAACTGTGACATCCACCCTGTTTTAGCCAGCAGACACGAGGGTGAGAGGAAGAGAGTGTTTTGCTTGTTCTCCCTGCGCACAGTGCGATTGGGAATTTGGAGAATTTGCAAAGTGCTATGTTATTCCGACACAGCGTCAGGAAGAGGACAGGCCTGACATAACACAGGCAGCTGGAGCAGATAAACCGTGCACTGTGGATAAAAAGGGCGGAGGTTCACCAGCCGTTACAGAGCGCATTAAATTAGGAGGGATATGCACACAGGAATGTCCCTCAGCAGTTGGATCATTGTTTTGGAGCTGTGGCCTCAGTGTTTTTAGGGACATATTTTTCTCTTGACCAACCCTGAGTGTCTGAATGACAGCAGCCACATAATAACCACTTATTGCTGTGCTAAAAACACCAGCGAGTGCCACATCAACACTCACTAAACTCAGAATAGCACTTTACAACCGCATAAACAGTCCTTTTGCAATACTTAAGAGTCTGGGTTAGTGTTACAGGAAAAACTGAGCAGCATTAACAGAGAAAGAAAACCCTGCTTTCATCACTGGAGTCTCTCAGTCTTTAAATTTGGCCTGAGTTGGTTTTTCTTATTTTCTGTCATACGTACTGTTAAAATGATGGATGCTCATATCCAGATCTGTGCAATTAATTGTATTTTGGCTTCCACCAAAGTCTAAATTCACTCCCCACAGGCCACAGTGTCAGCTTCAGTTCAGTTTGCATGAAATTATTTCATTTTTTCACATTGAAATAAAGAAACTTGTCTTCTTAATGAAGGCCTCTCTCAGACCCTGGCGATCTCTGAATATTAGGAAAATGTGTATTCCCCTGTTGGCTAGTGTTTGTTGCTTTGGTTGCTAACAGATTGCTGCGGTCGCCCACAGTTTGGATGGACGGTGCCAATTTGTCTGCAACCACTCTCCAACTATTCGCCGAGTGGTGAAACTGGACACAAACTGAACCTTCAGAGCAAAAGTTGGGCCTCACCACTGCAACAAACACATTTCAAAAGGTGCTGCTTTTACTTTGAAGGTGAAAATTCTCCACTTCCAGTTTACTCCTCACCATTCCAAGTTTCTTGTCGCTCAAAGAGTAGTTAGTGAGTGTTTGGAGTCTTCCATGCAACTGCTGGTGACCGACTGCGAGGAGATTTTTGGTGCAGCACCGTGAACCTCCAGCAATCACTCGCCAACCAGTTGGAGAACACACATTTTTCCCTAGTAACTGATGAGTGGCAGGGATCTGCTGACCCGTCTCCCAAAATCTTGACTTAACAATTACTAAAAAAAATTTAAAATATCATAAATCCCTCTTTTTTTCTTGCATTTTCTCATTGCAAAAAAAAAAAAAAGCAGAATTCTCCATTTGCATTGATTTCAAGTCTCATGTTCAACATGTGTGGCACTTCGTAACTCCGAAGTCACCAAAATTTGTGTCCACGATGTCATTTTGTTCAAGTCATCACTAAATACAGAATGAAGACTATGAAAAAGCGCATATAGGGCGGGTGCTTGTGCTAGTAATTTAAATGTATGCTAAAAGCAAGCAGCACTAATTAAAGTTCAAAATAACGAGTGAGGATATGGACAAATCAAAAGTTGCATTTTATCTGTGTTTTTAATGCATTATGACCAGCTTTACTGGACATAATGCATGCTCTGGATGCACTTCCTGATGAGATTTGTTTCCAGCCAGAATAGAACCAGCAACCTTTGAAATGGAAATACTTTTATGGTACATGCACTTTATTACTTTGCACCTCTGGTCAGTTACAATTCAAAAAACCTGAGATTATTTTTGAGCCACAAATTGGAGATTGTAGTGCTGCGGTTATTCATAACCAGCCCTTTAAATATCGCGGCGTCCACACTGATAACGCCCTGACCTGGCACACATCCCTGCTGATTGGACGTGTTCTCAGCTGGATTCCTCATCTAAACTGCGTCTGCATGCAGCTGCAGAAAAATAAATCATGTTTTGGCTGTTTTGTTGAGTGTAATCAGATATGGGATAATTGCATGGTTCAGGAACCTTCCTGTGTCCTTGAAATTAAAGCTAACACACACTGAATTGAAAATTATAGGTCAGAAAAATCAGTTTTGAACCAGTGCGCACTCTGTGATGCATCCTCATGCTGTCGTCAGGCAGACGTCAGAGAGCTCAAAGGTGCAAACCGGACTGTTTAAGGACGCTTTTGCTGCTTTATGAATTAGAATTTGAAGCAGTCACTTAAACTAAGTCGAGTGCGCATACAGCTGGTCGGTTGCGTGGCATGGTAGTGTAGTTCTAAGTTGTATGTCCTGGTGTTGTGTGAAGAAGTCCAGGTCACATTTCCCCACAAAGTATCAGTCTGTCTCATCTCCTCATCTACAGACTGCACTGCCAGACTCTTTCTACTCCCCTCGAGGCTGAGATCAAAATACAAAGAGCTCAATTAATCCAGGAGCCCCCACAGCAACGTGGCCCCATGCCCGTGGCAGCCACCTTGCTATTTCCTGTTCCACCCTTCTGGCTTAACCGTGAACAGAACTCAGTGTTCAGCCAGGCAGGAGAGCCATCACCTCCCTCTGGCCCGGAGTGTGTGGTTCATACCTTCAGAGGACACTCTGGAGAAGAACAGCTCAAATAAAAGACTTCAGGGGGCTTTGGAGCTTTTACTTTGAAGTCTGATGCGTGGGTCTCACTCCTCTCAGGAAAAGGAAACACCTCCTCCAAAACATGAGTCTGGACCACTGCAGGCTGGCCCTCCTCCCTCTGAGGGATGAGAGGGAGTGAGTCTCAGCGGAGGGCTGCTCGCTCTTCAGTCCAGCAGCGTCTGCTCGGCTGTCACGTACACCGAATGACCCCCGACCTCTCGCTGCTGCTTTTCTGCCCGAGAGATGATGGGAGGCTGATCTGAGTGACTCGAAACGTGGATCTGAAGTGTTTGTTTTGCAGGGGAAGATTTGAACCTGTCATCCTGTGCATGACCAAGGTGAGTGAGTTTCACTTCATCGCTGCAGCCCCAAAGGGCTTTATTAGCGTGGTCTCCCACACTGCAGATAATAAAAGAGCGGAGGTGCTACAACATGTCACATGTATTTTCTTAATCTCAACTTCTTTGAGAGCTTTTGGCAGCAGCTCCGCATCTGAGAGTGCGCACATTTTTGTGGAAGCAGTGTTGACTATTGTTTAAAAAAAAGAGTCTTATTTTCAGCCATTTCAGGTTTCCTCTTCTGACTTAAATAGGATTATCTAAGCAGGAAGTGTGGGAGGGCCGCGCATTTTACAGGCTTTCACATAAACAGCTGCAGCTTTGCTTCTGTGTAGTTGGGCTGAGAGGTTATTGGACTTGTCTGGAAATGTTGGGTGTTAATTGTGTCTGCCCGAGACTGCGGCCACATAAAATGGACATTTGTCTCCCCCTGGTATTTGTGTAGTGCTTCCAGCTCACCGCAAACCAGCAGTCGCGGAGCCGTGCAGGAAAATATTTATTCGCGACTTCAGTCTGTAATTGGGAAAACAGAACAACAGTGTGCCTCTTTAAGTGGTGATTGGGTCATTTCTCTGTATAATTAAGTCCAGGAAATGTGAGCTTCTTACAGCAAAGGAGAAAGTTCACAAAAGAGACTTTTCCAGACTTTTGAAAGCCTTCATGCTGCACTAGAATAAAATGAAATTACTGAATTGATTTTGCAATTAAAGTGAAGCTAGATTTAAAAAAAAAAGTTACTGCCCCAGAAATAATCGGATACACAAACTACAAAACAGGTTAGAAGATGCACGGCAGATCCACCCCGCCAAGAAGCCAGTGTGGAAGTGCCGTAAGGCTCCAGTCCTTTTAATGGCCGCCAGGGTGGTGGGGGTGGGGGGGGCGATGATGCATGTGGTTGCAAAAAGTCTTCCAGTCCTACAGGCGAGAGACGTCTGTGGGAAAATAGCCCAGCTCATGGTCTCAGTCACTCGTTTCCGGTCATTCACTATAAAAATAAGTCAATTTTAGCGGCTTTGCCCTTTACAGCCATCTCATGGTTTCCAAAAGATGGACGTTATGAAACTGTGTTTGCCGCTGCAGTCTCGCTATATGTGACAAGCAAAGGGTATGGATCTGACTTTGCAACCTCACGCTCACGGGCTAACGAGGTGTGACTGACAGCCTGTTGCACGCATCCTGGATGATCCTCCGCTCTGACTCTCAGTGTGACCGCGTGGACTTCTTTAGGTCTGTGAAGACGTCTCGCTTCTCATCCGAGAGACTTCTTCTGCTCTGAAAACACCTGGCCGAGAGTCCCAGGTTCATCCCGAAGACAGAAGCACCCACAGGCGAGGAGTGCTCTGAGAAACCAAACAACAACTCCACACAAGCGTGACACGACCTAAAGAGGACAGGACTCAGCTGTGCAGCTGCAGCTAAAGGAGAGCCGGCACACTTTCGAGGATGCCAGAGTTCACATCACACCGAGACGATGCTTAAAGAAAGGAGAGGCCATCTGCGTCCACTGTGAACGTCACTGAACGGAGGTGGTGGCACAAGTCACCGTCTGTCTGTCAGCCAACTACAATGCAGTGTTCCCGTCCCAGGCATTTCAACCCCCCACTCACACTTTGCCTCAGGTGACTTCAATAGCTCAGATGATGGGGCCCCCCTCTAACCTCTAAGGTTTCACACCTTGGCTCACATGTGATGGCATCACAAGGTTGAATAGCCGGACTCCCAGCCAGTTGTTTTAGACCTGAAGGGCGCTCAAGGCTGCCACGTCCGGGACGACCGAGGACCCCCACAGACTGAAGGGCGCTCAAGGCTGCCACGTCCGGGACGACCGGGGACCCCCACAGACTAACCGATATTCATAAAAATCAGCTCAAAGTCGAAAGTGAGGCCACAAACTCATCAGGAAAGTGTTTGCTTGGACAATAAATCAAGAAAGACGCGGGCGTTTTTTCCTCTTATGCAAATATACAACCTGAGCAGTCGCCCCCTTGTGGCCTTTATAAATAATGCAGGTTAATGTGTTAGCTTCGCTGTTCAGGCCCAGAAGCTACATCCATTTATGAGAAAGAAGAAGCTGCACAACTCAACTTCAAAGGGAACCCTGAAGTCAAAGATTTCTAGTATTTATTTAATATTTTTGGTGGTTTTCACCCCACAGGCTCATCTCACTTTCACCAGCAGTGAAAAGGTGCAGCGGTAAAAAAACTAAATCAGAGGATGGGATGCATTTCTATCCCCACAGGAGATAAAAATAACTTGGCAGAGACAGAAGGAAATCCCCCCCACCAAATCGCGCCCTGCTGTTACATAACACATAATAGCTGGTTTCTTGTGTGTAACGTTTATGTCGACTAGAGTTTTTATGCTAATCTGCGGGTTTTTGTCATGAAATGTATTGATTAGTTCTTAAAGGATGTAAATTTTTTAAAAAATGACACTGAGAATTAGGTGATCCTTGCAGTGTGATAGAGAATCCTGACCGGGGTGTGAATCCGGTCTTTAATTGTTTGACTCGAGCTAAACTGAAAAGCAAATTGCTCACTTATGCTGTTAAGGTCTGGGGGCAGCAAATTGAGGGTGCAGACGGAGTCACGCTTCATCTTTGTTCAAACCCCAAGCAGAAGGCAGCGTTGGTTGGGAACCACCGCTTCCCATGAGTCAGCCGGCCACAAAGCGACTACAACTGTAATTTGCCCCAAAACAAATTAAAGAAAGCATCTGAGAGCTGCCAAAAGTCACTGGGATAAAGATCTTGGGTGGGAGAGCGCCCCGGGCCCCCACCAGCAGCGACTGGGGGGGGGGGGGGGTGAACTTTTTTCTTCCCCCAAAC
>VUQK01003571.1:8817-25276 GCA_015106715.1 Bujurquina vittata | reverse complement strand
GGGGGGGGGGGGGGGGGGGGGGGGGGGCACAGTTTTGTTCTCCCCAGAGTGAGAGCAGGAGAAAGAAAAACATTCGGCTCCCACGCATATTGTTGTTGTAATGACAGGGAATGTGAGGGGGTGGGAAGCATCAGTCACCGTGTTTACTGTAACCGTGGGAGCAGCTGCGAGTCCATCCTCTTCAGCCTGGTGCAGCTCCCCACGCCGGGTCAGCTCCAACGAGCAGAAAAAATGTTTCTGTAGAAAGAAGCTCGAGCGAGGAAATGCACAGACGGGATTCTGAGAGGACGGATTGGACTTAGATAAATATGGGAAACACTTTCAGGTGCCGCTTTGTGTATTTTTTAGACGCCCCTGAGGCTGTTTAATCCCCCATCCACAATTAGTTTTAAGTTCTTGCAGCTGTGAGGAGCTGCTTTACTTCCTCAGTGCATGGCAGAGGTTCTACTGATGTCCTACTCTTATGGACACTTCATTAGGTACCCCTCTCTAACTAGGCTGGACCCCCTTTCCCATTCAGAGCTGCCTTAATTCTTCATGGTTTTGATTCAACGCGGTGCTGGAAACACTTCTCAGAGACTTTGGCCCACGCTGACACGACAGCATCACTGCAGATTTCTCAGTCTGGCCCTTCTCGTCTGACCTCTGACATCAGCGAGGCATTTTTCACCCACAGAACTGCCGCTGGATATTTTCTCAGTTTGAACTCCAGCAGGTCATCTCGACCACGTTTACAAATGCATTCATTTGCTGCCGTGTGATTGGCTGAATAGGCGTTTATGTTACCGAGCAGCTGAATGTGTGTAACTAACAAAGTGTCCGGTAAGAGTATGTGCTAATAAACAAAAGAATCACAGCAGATTTAAAAGCACCTCTCAAAAGACTTTCACACACCGGCAGTGGAGAAATAGTTCCAGTTAATTGTCCCTGTATTTAAATACAAATGAAAGATTTTAATTGCCTTTAAATCACCGTATAAAACTTGTGGATCACTGTTGAGAGGGGCTATTATCGGTCGGGAACGTTCTTGTGCAGCACAAACCTGTCAGCTTCGTTGTTTTGGGGAAGGGGCTGCGTTCCCGACCTTTCCATTTCCTCCCGAGCTTCCGTCACGTGCGTGGATTTGTTGGAGTGAACATGTGAAACCTGACGAGTCTTTTTTTTCTGTGGGAAAAAAAGGAAACTTGGAGCTGGAAAGGAGCCCCCCCCCCCCAAACATAAACATCCCCATCAGTCTCACGTTGCCGTCCTCACTGCCCGGCCTGAGTGTCGTCAGAGGAACACAATGTCTCCTGACCTCTGACACCCATTAAGAAGAATGACGGGTGGCGCTTTGGAAGAATGCATCTTTCAGGCTTTAAGCACGTTGTTGTGGATGAGCTCGAGCTTTGAATGCATTTGTTTGTTTCTTTCCTGACAGGATCTGCCTCGGGTCATCCGGGAGGTAAATGCGTAAACGGAGATGGTGCATGTCTGAACCCACAGTGAACCAAGATGGAACCCATTAAGAGAGACATGGAGCTGCTCAGTAACAGCATGGCGACCTACGCTCACATTAAAGGTAAAAACGTAGCTGGGCTTTAACTGTGCTTCCCAACCAGGGGACTCCCTCAAGGGGTCATTACATGAAACCATAAAACCACAGGCAGCTTGCTTTGTGGAGGTTGTACGTGTTTTCATTCTTAGGCGCTACTAGAGTAGCTTTGCATGATTTACAGCTGAAAACAATCCTTATTTAACATTAAACCAGCTGTCTTCTGATTGGCTGCCTCACACAAACAGAAACCTTTAACCAGCTAGTGGGTGGGGCTACAGCTGTGTGCCTTAGATAAGGGTTTGCTTTAATAACTCTGTGCCCCAGACAAACATATTTGGGATATCCCTTCTTAATGACATCACAGAGAGTTTGAGTACATTCCCCCCTCTTCTTCTTATGCAGCCAATCCAGAGAGCTTTGCTCTCTACTTCATGATGGGCGTCTGCTTCGGGCTGTTCATGGCGCTGTGCCTCCTGGTGGCCGGCATCGCTTGCAGGGCTCGCCGCCACAGAAGAGCTCCCCCGTCTCCGTCAAAGAGACAGCTCAAGGAGTCCACCGAGGAGGAGGAGGAGGAGGAGGAGGAGGAAGAGGAGGAGAGCGTAGGAGAAGAGGATGGGGCTGTGGATGTGGAGATCCCTAAAGTGACAGTGGGTCCTCTGAGTGACCACAGCAGCCAGTCCAACGGCACTCTGAGGAGCGTGAACGTGTTCAGCTCTGCCGAGGAGCTGGAGAAGGCGCGGCGCCTGGAGGAGAGGGAGCGAATCGTCAGGGAGATCTGGAGGAACGGGCAGCCGGACATCCTGGTCACCGGGACCGGGACTATTGGACGAGTTCATTACCACTGAGGGAGGCTTGGACCGAGCTTTGAAAAAGACTGAAAGGGACCAGCACTGCACACAAACGTGCTTCCCCTGTATGGAGGCACAAAGACACCGAGATTAAAAATGAATAAGTGTGTAAAATGTCTGAAATAAACAGGCTCCACCCCCCCCCCCACCTCGAATTGGATAAGTGGAAAAAAATGTATGGATGTATTGATAGATTTCTGAAAAAAAGAAAATCAATTCTACTCACAATGAAATAATAGTATTTTCTTTAAGTCCCTAAGAAAATAGCAGTATTACAAGATAAATATGAACAAGCAAAATATTTACGGTAGTGTAGACATTTTAAAAGTCATAAAAGTTATATTTATCCCACTTCTTTTCATGTTTCAGGTGTTTTATCAGTCAAGATTAAGTGGCATATAGAAATAAATATTTTTTAAAATACTAATGTGAAGTAAAAGGAGAGAAAGATACACAAAAAGTACAATAAAATAAGAGTTTCAAACACGTAGCAAATTCTTTTATAGTTTCAGGGTTATATGTTTTGTATTTCTATATATTTTTTTTAATATCATAATTGTAATTTATTTTTTATGCAATATTGGACACTTTGGGCCTCCATAATTGTATATTACATATTTTGCGTAAAGATTTTTAAAAATAATTTTTAGCTTGACCTCTGTTCTTCTTCGCAATGTGAATAATTAAAGTTGAACCACTTTTTTAATAAAGAAGTGATGTTACAGTCAATGTTTTCTAAAAGGAAGAATAAACATTTTTTTTAAAAGGATCTGTTGAGAAAAATATTAATATACTGCTCATGCTCTATCTGGTGCTGTATTAATTCATTTGAATCTCCACAGTGGAGGTGGACGTGTGAAACATTAACATGACGCACACAACAGTCACAACATGGAAGTTTGTTTCTGCCACTGAAATGTTTTTGCACAACTGAAAAAACATGCAGTGGCGAAGCCTCCATGACATCACCCACAGACGTTTAGGGTGGCCAGTACTCGACAGAAAAGCCACACAATTAGTCAGATAATTCATTAAAAGGCTCCGACAGCACAGACACAGTAAAGAGGTCCAGTTTAATGACCTGAGGTGGTGGATGAGGCCTATCAAACAATGCAGCCACAGCCAAATTCAAGTATCCAAGTGGGTTCAATTCAGTTGTATTTATATAGCGCCAAATCACAACAAACAGCCACTTCAAGGTGCTTTATATTGTAGGTAAAGAACTTACAATTATTACAGAGAAAACCCAACAGTCTAAACGACCCCATATGAGCAGCAGTTGGCAACAGTGGGAAGGAAAAACTCCCTTTTAACAGGAAGAACTCTCCGGCAGAACCGGGCTCAGGGAGGGGCAAGCCATCTGCCATGACCGGCTGGAGCTGGCGGTTATAAAAAAGGTACAAGCTGTAAAAAAAAAACATTCACTCACCCATGCTTGGAGGAAGTACCCACAGAGGAACCAGGCAGGAAATGTGCTGATTGACTCTGTTTTGGAGTCAGCCTCAAATGGCACTTAGAGGTACTGCAGTTTCTGGCTCTTCCTTCTTGGTCCGATTTTTCGGCTCTGGCGCTGCCATGTGTGTCAAATAAACTAGAGCAGAGTGGACCCCCTAGTGGTCAATGGGTGTACTGCAGCAGAGTCTTGAGAACCCATTTACAATAAATACTATTTTTTAAAAATAATTTAACTGAAACTAAATTATTGTAAGATTTTTTTAAGGTTTAAATATATAGGAATATATAAAAGTGGCACTTTTATTTGGCTTGATCCTACATGACGACCTTATAGATGTCTGTGTAGGTTCTCAGTCATGCAGGTCACAGCAGACGTACGTGCCTCAGCTGAAGGTATCCACACTTCTTTTTGGTTCATGAAGTTTTTTTCTGTTTGACTATTAAAAAGATTAATGATTAAACCAATGATTTATCCGATTAAATCTTTTTTAACCCTCCAATCTTTTCCCAGTTTGTGCCTCTGACCATGTCACTTCCTGTGTTTCCCTTTACAAAATTCCCACATCCCTCCACCCCCCACCCACCCACTTTGAGCTCCAACAGCACCCCCTCTCTGGTAAAGACACGCCTGTTTAGATCTATGAATAAAATCCTTCAGCTCAACTATACTGTAGGCTGTATCAACGCAGAGCTCCTCCGAGTGGATCCCAGTAAAGTCCCGGGAGTTTTCTGCAGGCTGGATTTCTCTCCTTAAAAGGTCGACTATGTTACAGCTTGGAGAGCTCGGGTCCCGTCTCTGGCGGCTGTCGTGTTTTGAATGGGAGATTGTTTCAGGATGGGGAGAAAACAGCTTTTCACAAGCTGACTGATGTCATTCAGAAAGAAAACATCCCTGCAAAAAATCTTTTTCTGACTTTATGAGAGACTCCAAACCCATTCAGGGTTTTATACTAATATAAATGAATTAATGAATCCAATAACAGTAAAAATTTTTGTATGCATGTTTGGGTTAATGATATTTTGATGTTTTTTACAGTGAAAATAAAGACATTTTATTCAGTGGACTCACATCAACCTGAACACGAAGAAGATAAAGTGGAATCTTTGGCCTGTTTGAAATAATCTCAGACGTTGATATGGGATTACATACACTTAGCCTTTACTGCTACATCTTAACTACTTTAAAGCAGGACTTTAACTTGGAAACAAAAACTCAGCGATGATTATTAAAAGCTGAAAGTATCAGGTATAGTTAGGACTGCTTTCTTTCATCTGCATAATAATAATAATAGTAGGAACATCCTGTCTCAGAGTGATGCTGAAAACTTAGTTTAAACCCTTTGCTGTCTCTGGAATTTGATCTAAAATCCTGCTCACACACAAAGTCCTGAATAATCAGGTTCCGTTGGATCTTAAAGACCTCATAGTACCGTATCACCCCAGTAGAGCACTTTGCTCTCAGACTGCTGGATTACTTGTGGTTCCTAGGATACTTCAGAGTAGAATGGGAGGCAGAGCCTTCAGCTTTCAGGCCCCTCTTCTGTGGAACCAGCTCCCAGTTTGGATTCAGGAGACAGACACCCTCTCTATTTTTAAGATTAGGCTTAAAACTTTCCTTTTTGAGAAAGCTTTTAGTAAAGGCTGAATCAGGTCACCCTAAACCCTCCCTTAGTTATGCTGCTCAGACTGCTGGGGAGTTCCCATAATGCACTGAGCACTTCTCCTTTGCTCCCCATGTTTATATGGTCATTAAAATTTGTCTTCTCTCTCCCACAGTTAGTCTCTATGGGAGACTATTTTTACTTTTGCAGGTATTTTGTTATCATGACTGATGACTATTAGAAATTTAAGGGATTGCCAAACCTAAATCCATCCTGAGGGGGGCAGCAGAGTCCAAATAACACTTCAAGTGGTGCCTCAGGTCAGGTTCATTTTGTAAACTGTACATAAATGCTTTTTAATTTCTTTCTGGAGATGGTTATGAATCGCTTTGTTTTATTTTTGGGCTGAAATCACTGTTAATGATTTGCTGTGCAGAATGTTTTGTATCAAAGGAAATCACCTTTTTAATTTTGGAGTGTTGGTCCAATTAAACTATTTAAAGATGCTGTAGTAGCGTCTCTCTTAATAAAAGCTGAAGCTGTGGGGAATAAAAATGGACAGCGTGAGTCAACTAAATTATGGTTATTTTTACAGAAAACTTCGTGCTTGCACAAAATAAATAAATGAAGATTTGACGCTTTTTGTCTTGGCAGCTTTGGTCCAATTAAACAGCGTCATGTCTGGGAAACATCACGCTGAAGTTGAAAGAATTGTTTCCATAATCAAGGTTTAATATCTGTGAAATCATTCAGTTGATCTGTCAGAATTCTTTGTGCCTCGCTCATGAGAAGCTGTAAACAAAATATCCTGACTGCAAAACTGTGGTTTCTACTGGCCTCCAAATCTGTGGTGAGAGATCGGACATCCAGATATTTTAGGGATTTTAAGCATCCAGTACCAGATTTTTATGAGGAAATTTTACAAGAACCTGGACTCAAGTAGTTCTCTACAGAGAACGTCCTACGTACATTACATCAGTTGCATCTTGTTTAAATGCAGGGATGAAACTTTCAGACCCGATGCTGGTGCAGTGGGCCCTGCAGTGGGTCCTGGGTTCCTTCAGCGGTGTACACGTTTCCTGTGGACAGCTTTAAAAACCACACTCACAGAAATGCCCTGAATCAAAGAAAAATTTATTGGAAATTAAAAGAGGGGCAATTCAAAGCTCTTGAACAGTAAAAAAGATTTCAGCATCAGGCCGAACAAAAACAGTCCTGTTTGATACATGCAGTATGTACAGTCCAAAGTGGGACGAGAAGGGCGCTGCCAGACGTGCCAAACTAGTTCTGCTAGTTTAGGTCGACTCGGTTTAAAAATGGTCTTGTTTTTTTTCCCTACGAATGTTCATAGTTTCTCTTCAGTTTTCATGTTTGTTTTTTTTGTATTTAGAAATAAAACTGCAGGATTACAATACAGATATACATGGATTACCTCAATGACTACTGATTTGATTTTAATTAAAAATCTAGACAAACGTGGCCTCTTCCCTAAATATGACAGCAGTGGAAAACGTGTTTTCTGTGGGATTTAAACGCCGTTTCCCGCTTTAACAATTTTAGACCCGTGTTAAAATGAAAACATCCACAAACCAGTGACAACAAACTGATGAGAACCACAGCAGAACGCAGAAGCTCGGCACGTGACGAACGGTCCGGCGAGACCGCCGCGTCTGTGAATGGCCGAGCTGTGCGGCCGCCTCTGATTGGTCCCGCCGAGCGACGTATGAATCACGTTTCATGCATTTAAAAAAATAAATTGATTCATCCGATTTCTCCTTCACCTTCAAACACATTAGATGGATGCGTCGCCGTGTCATTTCCTAAGGCACAAACGCTTTTCTTTTTCTTTTTTTTTTTAAATCATGTTCGTGGAAGAAAATTAACCTCAATTAAGCTTTCTGAATCTTTGCTGCTGCGGACACAAATCGAAACTCACCGTTTTACACCAAAAAAAACAAAAACCCAAAAAACATTAACAAACAAAATTAAAGTAATCACAGTAACAGTTACGCTCTTCGCTTCACTTCTACAGCAAGAACTCACCGGACACGTTAACCGTTAAATGGAGAAAACAGAAAATGAAAACCCTTCGTCGCCACTCTAACAGGACATCTACATCTAGGTGACAGCGGGAGCTTTACTGCTTCATGCTCGGCGCGTCTCCGGCGTTCTTGGCTTCTTTGTGGTCGACTTCTAAGCCGTCATCTCCCAGCTCCCCCTCCTCTCCTCCCTGGTACATGTCGTGGGTCCACTTCGGGCTGCTGCCTCCCTTTCGGTACACGAAGCGTCCGCGGCGAGCGGGGAAGGAGCCGCGGCCTCGCCCCCGGTTATCGATCCAGGTTTTCTCTCCATCGCGATCATCGTGCTGAAAAAGTAAAGATAAAGATATTCGTCCCAAAACATAAAACACAACCCTAAACACTAAAGAAGTCAAAGGCACTTTCCCTTAAAGGAAAGTGTAAAATAGCTCATGAAATAGTTACATTAATCTAATGTGTTAAAGTCTGCACTCTTTTAAAAAGGAGATGAACACATTTCAGGTAAATCGCTGTGCAAAACTCTAACAGGTGATTATATCGGAGAGCTGCTCGTGAATATCAAATGGTATTTGTTGATCCTCGCCACACATTCACCAGTAAATCAATTAGTAGCCGCAGAGACTCACCAGGTAGTACTTCCTGCTCTTGGGGGTGTATTCAGGGTCCCACTCCTCCTCTGGCGGGCGCGCCGGAGGATTCATGTTGGCAGGGTTTCCGTTGCTGTTATTGCCGGGATAATTTCCCCTGCTCCAACCTCGTCCTCTGACTCTGGGGAACTGAACGCAAAACAAAAACAGGACTCAAACTCACAGTCAGGAGACAAGCGTTTGCTCTCTAACAAGATGGAGGAAAAGATTATTAACTTTGTCCTGTCACAATGAGACAAAAACACACACACAAAAGGCCAAACTGATGGACTGCAGGCATTAGAGTTTAGTGATGAGGTGAGTTTCCACTGGCTGGCGCTACGTTACCTTTATTAAAACCAGGTAGTGCATGGAATATGTATGATAGACTGTCATCATTTATCATCATCATCATCATCATCATCCACATTATGATCCTTAGCATTAGGAGGAAGGAACAGAGCAGAGAAGCGCAGTCTACTGTGATGCCATCAGGACAGAGAATTGCAAGAAGATGAGACGTGAGCAATTCAAGTGAAAGAACAACAAAAAAAAAAAAGCAGAAACGACGAGCGGAGACGGGAACTTACAAATCCACGGCCTCGGCCCCTCTCCATGCTGTGGCCCTCATAATCCCGAGGGCCTCGATCCCCGGGGCCGCTGTAGTCCCGCGGAGGATAACGCGAGTGGCCGTAGCCCTCTTCCGAGTGCTCCATCCCCTCCCCCATGAACTCTTTGCCTCTGAACGGTGGAGGGTAAGGGGATGGGGAGGATGAGGAGGAAGAGGACGAAGGAGAGCGATCCCGCTTCTTCTTACCTTTCCTGTGAGATGGGAGAGAGCGGAGAAGGATGTGTCAATAAAATTAAATATATGAATTAGTGGATATATAACGTGAAGCTCTTTTGGTTCCCAAAGGCAGTGTGGCTGCTCTGAGAGCAGGATTTATGGGTGCTGATGATACACTATGTAGTTCTAAAAAGCACACAGCACAGCTGTAACTCTTCCTGAATCCAGAAACATCATTTCACATTGCTTCCTTCTTTCTTGTAAACAGACCAACCTTTTAAAATGAGACAACTCACTTCCTGTTTGTCTATTTAACACCGTTTATTGGTCCAGAGCCAAGCGGGCTGCTGACAGTCAGTCCCCACTGCAAGTAAGTTGTTCCATCACCGCGTAACATAGGTTTTTGCTCACCTCTTGCCATAAAGTCAGTTTTACTAACATTTATTCTTAAAATGTCATTTTCATGTTTTTGATCCACTGATTTAAAGAGATCATGCGTCACGCACAATTAGAAAAAAATATTTTATAAAGAGAGATTCACACCTGCCTTGAGGTGACTGTTACAAATCGGTGATATATAAATAAAATTCAATTCAACTGAACTGAATCAATCCACAGTGAGCTGAGAGAAAGCTTTCCATCTGAAGTAACAACATTTAATCTGGACGTACTTGGATTTCTTGTGGTGCTTCCCAGATTTCTCCGAGGACCGCTCTCTGCTTGGTCCCCGGGAGCCTTCGGGGCTTCTGCCCCCTTCGCGCTTGTAGTCGCGTTCCTTCCCAGCAAACCTCTTACGTCTTTCAATATCCAGGCGCAGGTCCATCACATCACCTTTGAACTTTTTACTTGGATCCTGCAGAGATATGATTTTATTAGACAGTTAAAGCAGCTGTTTGCAGGACTGATGGGAAATTTTTGAATGAATAAATGCACAGATTACCATACTATCAAAAAGTTATTAGCTAAAAGCGTATCCTCAGTACACATGACGATGAACACATACAAAGAGTGTGCTCCCTCTACAGCAATGTGTTTCTTGACCAATAAACAGTAACTCACAAATGTAAAAATCTATGATAAAACATTTATATCTTACAGCTATTTGTGGAAGCATTTGTGGAAACCAGCAGCATGCATATAGCTTATTTAAATAAACTGAATTTCACAGTTTTGTGGCTTGATTTTTTTTTTCTTTTCAGGAAAAATACTTACAGGGTAAAGGCACTGATAATCGTCCCTTGAGAGGCTTGGACACTGGATCTTAATTCACTTCCTTTAAGCCTTTGCTTGGGTTCGTACATACCCAATCAATAACCATATCTCATAGGCTGGGGGGCTTGCTTGGCACTTACAATACACAATTGGGCGCTTTTGATTTAGAAATATGCATCCTTTGAAAGAAAAGCACAAAGCTGAACCACTGCTGCTTTGGATTGTCTCAGATTTGCTCGTTCCACATACGTCAAATTTCAAAAAGGCTTGTCACCTTGTAGACTGCCTCCTCCATATCCTCAAACAGCTGAGAGTGCCTCTTAAAGGCACTGGGGGAAACATCGATTCTCCTAAGAGACGAAGAAAAAGCCTTGATGTTAAAAATGGAAAAAAAAAGACCTCAGAACAGAGGTTCTTGGATGACTCAATCACAGATGATCAAGAAAGTTGTTACTGAGGGTACCTGTGGATTTCTGGGCTCTTCCTTGGCTTCATCATTTCTGCCTCTGCAGCTTTTCTTTGGTACATGGCAAACCGCTCACTTAGAGTCATGTCTGAGGAGTGGAAGTGCTGAGCTGCAAACAACAGAAAGATATTATTCCAAACACACACACACACCACGCCAACTCTAACTCACTAATTTGAAAGCAATGAGTCGGGGGAGCCCGTCGGTTTGTCCGAACGTCGGCATGGACGGGATGCATCCAGCGCGCTGTACCTTTGATGTAGTGCACAATAGAGACTATGTGCTGAGCGAACAGCTCAGAGGGGCTGCGACGGAGCTGCGTGGACTGAATGTGCTGGAAAATGGAGCGAAACTCCGGATCCTTCTTAGTGGTATTCATCAGCTCGCGGGGCAGGTGGCGATCCTTAGAGAGGGAGGAGCTAAGAGCACACAGGAAGTGAGGAAAAAGGATTAATGCAAATAAATGTTGAACTGCACTGAGACACATATATGATTATTCATTTTTTATTTATACATCCTGAATGGTGGGAGAACTGCATTATGTGTTGCACGTCTGGTTTTTGCCAGGCTCCAATTTCACCATAATTTTATCTGGCCTTCAAATCTGATCAGGTTCAGTGGCCAAAATGTAGCAACATTAATATTTAAAGCCAGAACGATTTATCTCCAGGGCAATCTTTTTGGCTGATATTAGGCATTTGCCAATCTTTCAGTATCTATGTTTATAACGGCCAGTAAAAAAACAGGAGAAACACCCTTCAACCACGTTATGAGTGTTAACAATGCATAGTTTGTCCAGCATGTGCACTCTGCAACTTTCCTGTTAGCAGTTGGCAGCGCACAACAACCAGCTGATCTGAGTAAATAAACTACACCGCCTAACAAATAGGGAAATCCTAACATTGTCCAGTTGAGATAAAACTACTGGTGCCACCTTCACTGACTGTCAGCAGTTGTCTTAAAGGATTTTAGACACTCAGGCTTCTTTACATGTTGATGTTTACACCAAGGTTTAGTCTCCCCAAAGTTAAAATAATAGACAAGAAGAGGAACTACCAGAATGTGTGATTTTACAATGATGGACATGAAGAGCGAATCGCTTGGATTAGTCTGTGTGTGTTTTGTACCATCAAAAAGAATACCCCAAAAACAGCTATTTGAAAAGTTGGAGCTGTTTAAAATTTGACCTCGTGCTGCACATACCTGGGAAGTTCATCTAAAGAAGCAATTCTGAGCTCAAAATCTTCCTTTGATGCAAACAGACGCGGTTGTGCAGGTGACTGCTCACGAGGAGGAAAAGCTCCAGGAAAGAGCGGCCGGTCTTTCTCTCTGGACGTTGTTGGAGGAGACAAACTCCTCCTGGTCTTCTCCTTTTCCTTCTTCTCCTTCTTCTTGGACTTCTCTTCTTTCTTGTGTTTGCGGCTGCGGTACAACTCCTCCTCCACGGGATCGATGGGCTCTGCCTCGTCTGCATCTCCACGGCTTTTCTCGACAGATGGATAGGATGTCGAAAAGCTTGACTCGTCCCCCCATTTCCCAAAAATGTCCCGAGCTGTAAGGGTGGGTTTTACCTCAGCATCCTCCTCAATGTCCCTCTCTTTCAGCCCGTGTGATTTGAGGAACTCTTCTTCTCCAGCGTCAAAGAAAGGCACAGTCTTGTCTTCCTTGATGTCACCAAAAGACGAGATGTTAAACAGCTCTCCGGTTTTGCCACTTTTCTCTGGTTCCCTATCTACGCTGACCTGCTCCTTATCCCGGCTGCTTTCCTTTTCAGCTGCCTGCTTTTTGCTTTTATTCTCTGCCAGGAACCTGAAACAGAGAATCAAGGTGAGCTTTAGCATCTCCACCACCAAGTGAACCAATAATACGCTTAATTTAATGATTTCAGACTGGGATGAATGATGCAAGAGGGGAAAACAAGACCACACAAATGCAACATGTTCTAACAAGCTGAAAGTGAAAAGTACGATACACACCGGGGATGGGCATGCTTAGAGCCAGACTGTAAATGCCGCTTACATAAAACTGGTTATTGAATTTTTAGACATTTTCCTGTTATCCAATGTCTAAATTTTCTCCTCCACTTGTTGAATGTTTTCATTTTCATTTCTGTTAAATTTATGGATAAAAAATAATTAGAAACTAACTCAAACCCTGTAATAAAAATGGTTTAAAGACACATAACAGACATACATACCTGAATATGTGTAAAATATGTGATTTAGCTTGGTTTAAGAATGACCTGAATTCTATTACTGCCCGACCTTTTTTATTCCTTATTTGTGTCATTTATTGTTACATTAATGGTCAATGCTCACATTAAACATCATCAAAGTTTAAGGTCACGGAGGTCAGACTATAAAAAGGTAATTCCCGGGAGTCACCTTAGGATCTGAAGCTCCACCCACCAGCTAATCAAACCTTCTGTTTGTGAGAAGCAGCCAATCAAGAGAAAGTTGGCTTAAAGGTAGAGGAGCTCAAACAGCTTGTTATAAACAGATGAAGTAAAGGACTGCACCAAGTCCCGTGAACAGTCCGAGAACAAAAAGCTGGAAATGGGCAAGATAGGTCCCATTTTGTACCAACCCGCCTTCAGAGCTCTATAATTACAGACTTTCACGACATCAGACCTTGATTTTTCCGAATAAAGTTGGCTTACAGGGGCTTGTTTTAAGCACTAGCTGAGATGACGAGCTGCACTGAGGCCCGTAATGAGATAAATAAGGGATTATTTTGGATGGCTTCATCCACTGATTTGTGAAGGGGTGGATCTGACGCTAATTATTGGGACTAGCAAATTGTTATCCAATAAGCATATGCTGGATAATCCCTGCTGGCCATTAACAAAAGGTAGTTTCAGGGCACTTCCACAATTTCCTATCCTGATGATTTGACTTAATAAAACCTTATTTAAAAAAAAAAAATAGCCCATCCCTAATGCAAACAGTACAGACCAAGACTCACATTTCCATGGTTACATACTCACGTCACCACCATCGTCTTAAGTAAGTGGGATTTCATACAACTTCCTCTCAGAAAACAGCCGGCTACATTTTCAATGTACTTAAAATCAGGAGTCTTATGTTTCATTCCTTTTTAACCTGTATTCTTCCAAGGATCTTTGAAAAAAGCTAAACATGTTTGAAAGACAAATAACGTTCATGATTTGTTAGGAAAATTAAACAGAAAACAATATAATTACATTTCAATATCTAGAATTAAGTACTGGACATACTTTTTGAAGGCAGCAGAGATCACAGTCTTATCTGCAGATTTGACATCTTCCTTTGAGAAGAACCCAAAGCCGCTGAATGAGGCTGTTTGTCCGGACTTTGTGGGGCTCTTTGCTGGAGGGGACACACTGCCGATGGATTTCCACATGGGGCCACCACTCGCAGGCACTTTGATCTCAAGACCAGATGGAGGATCCTCTTTCTTAGTCTCTGGACTGGTTGGTTTGGGGCTTGTTTCGTAGTCGATCCATTTGCCTCCAGACGCCTTTTCAATGGTGCTGCCGTCTGGTTCCGGAGTGGATTTCTTGACCTGACTTTCAGCCGGCTTGTCTCTGGCATCCTTGGCGCCAGACTTGCCCTTGCTGCTGCGATGCCGTGGGGACGAGGAGCGGGAGCCAGAGGTGACGCTGGAGCGCCTGGAGCGCCGGGACCTTCCAGAAGATGAACGATCGGAGTAGCGGGAGCGGCTCCGGCTGCCCGAGCGCTTCCTGGGTGTACGAGAGCGTGAGCGGCCCCTCCTCGGGCTATGAGAGTGGTGGTCTTGGTCGTGATGCCGATCATGCCAGCCGCCACCACCTCCACCTCCACCACCCCCCTGCCAATTACCCTTATAACCATAACCTCCTCCACCTCTGTTTTGGTAATGGCCACGTTGGTAATAGCCTCGGCCTCTACCTCGGTAGTGGTACGGCCTCCGGTAGCCTCTGTTGTAGCCTCTGAAGCCACCTCTGTTGTTCTGATAGTCCCGAGAAGGATAGTTCCTGTAGGACGGAGAATGCGAACGAGAGCGGGAACGAGACCTAGAACTGAATAAGAAAGAAAAGAAACAGGAAGAAAAATCAGAATGTGAAGCATGTGAAAAGGCTGCTCATAATAAAAACAAGCCGGTACAGTTTTTTAGTACCCACTCAGCTGGGGTTTCAAGCGATCCCAAAATGTGACACGGAAGAACAGCATGCCACTGATTGCCCAGGGAGTGTTGTCACTAGTTGAGTCATGAGAGCGACTCCTTCACCATAATCAACAGCGCCATTTTAAAAACACAACAGCCAGAAAAATGGAAGATCGCAAAGCGCGGGGAGGCTCAGTTGAATGCCCAGGCCAACAGTTTGCATCGGTTATTTTCTGTATATTTTCTTAGATTATATTTTGTATTTAGGAAGTCTGACTTTCTTTTATGGCACCGATCAGGAGTGGCCCTCCAATCTCATTGTACATCCTGTATAGTGACAATAAAGGCATTCTATTCTATTCTATTCTAGTTTTACAAAAAGAGAGCCATCTGAAAGGCACACACGCAGCATTTATATTTTAACCCTCTACTGCAGAGCAATCGCCGTTGAAGCACCCATTGCCTGCCCCTACTAGCCATGAACAGCTGGTTAATTAACACCAAGCCTGAGGCGGCTGATCAAACATTGAATTACCGTAATTGTGCGACTGTATTGGAAAAATTCAAATGGTTTCTGAAAGCGGCCCTGTGACAGGCTGGCGACCTGTCCAGGGTGTACCCTACCCCTCACCCTGTGTCAGCTGGGATGGCTCCAGCCCCCCCGCAACCCTGAAAAGGCTAAGCAGAAGTGAATGGATGGATGGGTTTCTGAAAGCTGAGAAACTGCACTTTATACCCAACAGGGTTGTTATGGTAATTGTTGCCGGAAGTACGTGAACTCCGGCACTTTTGAAGTACACTCAGTCGATTACAACATGTCCGGGGGTATAGGGTTAATACTTAATGATAACCTGCATCCATTAAAACATTGTACGGGGGACTTGTGCATGATGACGATAGTAAATCGACATTAGCCATGTTAGATTACATCAAGAGACTAATGCCCATGTTGCTATATTGACTCCACCCACATTGAGGTGGTCCTCAATTGTAATCGAAACAAAACAAGACGGTGGCGAGTTATGTCGAGTCGAGTCAACCCGCGCTGAGCAGGTACTAATGGAAATGCAGCGTAAGTTACTCCACCTGATGACACAAGATTTGGTTGAAAACCTCTGATACACACAAAGGTCCCATCATGGTACAGCATTGCTAATCTGTGGGTGCTGCAAAGAACTGTTGCAGCTATTTCCAGTTCTCTGCATATGAAAACATTTGGCACCCATTTGGTGGAAATTTTAATCTTCCACCAAACCAAAATCAAGAGGACTGAGAAAGGACAACTAACCAAAAAAAACCCTGGGTGAATGAGAATGTGAGCAGCCCCTCCTGTTACTCTGAGGCTGAGTCAAAACTATGTGAAACAAGGGGGGCTGCTTTTGTTAATGAATTTTAGGCTCTAATGTCTAATTTTTTTTTTTTTTAAATATTTGATTATACATTTGAACTTGTTTATACATTGACAGCCAATTGTGTGTGTGTGTGTGTGTGTGTGCGCGTGGGCGTGTGTGTGGTGAAGTATAACAGTGTTAAAAACATTGAAAACTGGCCACTGTTTGTGCTTTTCATTAGGGCTGCAACGATTAGTTGACATTGTCGACAATAATCAACAATAAAAATAGTTGATGAATTTAATTGTCGATAAGTCGTTTTTTTATTACTGGTGATTTTCTTTTCTTTCTTTTTTTTTTTTTTTTTTAATGGGTGCTTTGTTTTTTTTTTTTTCTTTTTTTTGCGGGGTTCCAACATGTCCAATATCATTC
>VUQK01003568.1:4381-22110 GCA_015106715.1 Bujurquina vittata | reverse complement strand
AAGGCAATTCAAAGTGCTTTACATCATAAAATAATCAAACAGATGTGCATTAAAATCATGGAAAGCATTAAAACATCAATGTAGTACACAGTAAATCATCAAAACATCAAATCATCACACATAATCACACCGAGCGTTTGCTGTAGGAGCGCCCAGATTGTAGAATGAGTTGCCCCTCCATGTTAGGTTGGCCCCAACATTAGAGGTTTTTAAATCTCGTTTGAAATCGCACCTTTTCTCTGTGGCATTTCAAAACACCAATCTTTAGTTAGTTTTAGTCACTATAGGAACTGCTTTTTTAATGGTTATAAATGCTTTCAGTTCAGTTCTCCTTTTATGGTTTATTCCTTTTAAATTGTTCTTTTATGTGTCTTAATTTTTTTATTTGTATTGTATGGCTGTCTTTTATCTGGAAAGTGCTTTGTTCAACTTTGTTTGTCTTTTAAAGCACTCTATAAATAAAGATGGATAGGATTGGATGGATAATCATAGAAATAATCAAGCAGTTACACGTGATAATCATAGGGAGTGTGTAATACGATATTTTGTTTAGAGCAGCTTTCACCTGGATTTTTTTGCGACCTACTAATCAAAAGCAGCTTTAAACAGGTGGGTTTTCAGTCTTTATTTAAAGGAATTTAGTGTTTCAGCTGTTTTGCAATTTTCTGGGAGTTTGTTCCAGATAAAAGGTGCATAAAATCTGACAGGGAGAAAACTCCAGTAGAACCAGGCTCAGGGAAGGGCAGCCATCTGGGTAGAGATGGAGACAGGACAAAAGACAGACTGTGGAGGGGAGCCAAAAGAATAATAATAACTAATGGCAAAATGCAGAGTGGTGCATGAACCAAGTGAAAAGATGTGAGTGAAAAAGAAACATTCAGTGCATTATGGAAAGCTCACAGAAGCCTAGGCCTACTGCAGCATAACTAAGGGTCACTTGAACCAGCCCTAACGCCTTATCAAAAGAAAATTTAAGTTTAAGCCTAATCCTAAAAATAGAGAGAATGTCTGTTTTCTGAATCCAAATTGGGAGCTGGTTCCACAGAAGAGAGGTCTGTAAGCTGAAGGATCTGCCTCCCATTCTACTTTTAAATACCATGGGAACTTCAAGTAAACCAGCAGTCTGAAAGCAAAGTGCTCTATTGGAGTGACATGGTACTATGAGGTCTTTAAGATAAGATGGCCCTGATTGTTGAAGACCTTGTATGTGAGGAGACTAAGCTTGTACATAGTCTTTCTTAGTATTAATATATTTTGATTTATTTATTGTTATTTATGCATTTGCACATTTTTTAAAAGTCTTTTTAACTGCTGCCTTAGAGAGAGGATGCTAAATTACATTTCACTGTTTTAACATTGTTCTTAACATTTTTTTCTCAGTGACAATAAAAAGCTATTCTATTCTATTCTAATTTTAAATTCTATTCTGGAATTAACAGTGAATCACTGAAGAGAAGCCAGTATGGGATAATTATGCTCTCTCTTTCTAGTCCCTATCAGTACTCTTGCTGCAGCACTTTTGATCTTCTCAGGGAGCTGTTAGGACAGCCTAATAATAATGAATTACAAAAGTCCAGCCTAGAAGTAATAAATGCATGAATTAGCTTTTTAGCATTACTCTGAGACAGGATGTTTCTAATTTTAGAAATAGTGCGCAAATGCAAAAAAGCAGTCCCACAAAAGCGTTTAATATGTGTATTGAAGGACATATCCTGGTCAAAAATGACCCCAAGATTACTCACAGTGTTACAAAAGGCCAAGGCAAGATTTGCGGGGGCCGTGTACAATAACCCCAGTTTTAATAGAATTCAGAAGCAGAAATTTAGAGGTCATTCAGATCTTCATGGCGTTAAGACATTCTTGGAGTTTAACAAATTAATGTGTGTCATCTGGCTTCATGGATAGATAAAGCTGGGTCTCATCTGCATATCAATGAACATGTATGCTATGCCTTCTAATAATACTGCCTAAGGGAAGCATGTTTTGCATAGTGTAAGCAGAACTGGTCCTAGCACAAAACCCTGTGGAACTCCATGACTGAACTTAATGTGTGAAGAAGACTCCACATTTACATGAACAAACTGGTGTCTTAGATATGACTCAAACCACTGCAGCAGAGAACCTTTAACCTGCTCTAATCTTTGTAATAAAAATAGTATGGTCAGTCCTGAACGCTGCACTGAGGTCTAGCATGACAAGTACAGAGATGAGTCCACTTTCAAAGGCTGTAAGAAGATCATTTGCAACCTTCACTAATGCTGTTTCTATACTGTGATGAATTCTGAAAACTAACTGTAACTCTTCAAACAAATCATTCTGCAGATGATAAGTCAGCTGTTTTACAACTACTCTTTCAAGAAGTTTTGAGAAAAGGAAAAGAAAAGTTGGAATTCCATCTATATGTTTAGCTAAGACAGCTGGATCAAGTGATGGCTTTTCAAGTAATGGCCTTATTACTGCCACCTTAAAGGCCAGGAGTACATAGAAAATTAAAAGATAGATTGATCATATTTAAGATTAAATCATTAATTAATGGCAGGACTTCTTTGAGCAGTCTCGTAGTAATGCGGCGTAAGTGGACTCCGAAAGCTCAGAGAGAAAGAGTATTTCAGTATCTGTAGTGATAGATCCGTAAAATGGTTTTAAATATTTTTTTCTCTAATAGTTAAAATTTTTTTTGTGAAGGCACTCAGGAAGTCATTGCTAGTTAAAGTTAAAGGAATACTCGGCACAACAGAGCTCCGACTGTTTTTCAGCCTGGCTACAGTGCTGAAAAGATACCTGGGGTTGTAATTATTTTCTTCAATTAATGATGAATAGTAAGATATCCTATCTGTTTTCCAAGGAGCTCTGTGGTGTGCGGCTCCCCTCTTTTTGTTTGTCAAGTTTTTCCTGGATCCAGCACCCTGGTTCATTTTTGGATGTGTGTGTTCTCCTTTAATAAAATACAATACTAGCCAATTGGACTAACTGCGGGATAATAACATGGCTGGTGACTAAATGAAAACTGTATCCTCAGACTCTCCATTGATCTCCATTTCACACAAACATTGCAACTGTTATAGTTAATTAAAAGCAGCCCAAGCACACCATATTCTCAGCATCACTTAACATTATATTGCTTAACCTGTAAAGTTAAGCAATATAATTTTAATAATAATTTTAATAGTAATTTTATAAATATAATACTTATAATTTTTGCCTTTCACCTATATAATAATACAGGTGAAAGGCAAAAATGCTGTCAGCAGCTGATGATTTACTACCAGAATCTACGATCATTTCTTTCATTGCATGTTTTATTCTTGTGTTACCTTTGATAAGATTAGGAAATGATTTACCTTTCCTCACTAAGACTTTTTTTCTGTGTATCCATGCAATTATGAGTCGATGCATATTTCTGAACTCATGTAAGTATGTGTAGTCTCTTAATATTTGTCTGTATGTGCCAATAGTGCAGTGTACTTCCTTTTTCTCCTCCCTGTATGTAACATTTGCTTCAGTAACGAGAGAAGTAGCTTCAGGGAAATTTAAAGAGCCGGTGTTCCTGCCTCAGGAAATTATGAGGCAAAAATATTTTATTAATGTACCATTAAAAATTGATTCGTGTTCATTACTTTCTTTGATAACTTTCATCCACTTTGTATGCAGAGAGCGAATTTAATTTCCTCCAAAAAGGGAAAGTGGTTTGATGCAATAAGTGCTAAATATTCTTTACCATAGATGATTAAGTTAGGGCCAGAGTTAAAAATCGGAAATCATGGCACAAAGCTTTTGTACACACTTACATTTACAGGACAGTATGCAACATACATCTTTCCTCCACAGGGGCTACCTCACAATAGGAACACAATTTCCCAAGGGCATGCTTGTGAGCTATTTTTGGACAGTTTTCATTTGAGCAAAGGCAGTGTGTGTCTATTTCAAAAAAAGAAAAAGGTGTGTCGTACCTCATCATAAAAACTCATGAAGATTTGCATTGTGTACTGTATTAGTTGAGCTATGTTGTTCTCAATGAAATACAGTAGTTTTAGGTTTACAGTGTACAGAACAGTGTCAGTACAGTTTCAGGATGTTTTGTTATTTTTTTTTTTATTTTACTGCACAATTTCACTAAATAAAAATAAATGAATGTTATGCAAAATAGCAAAATTATTATTTAGAGGTAAAAATCTGTGAACTGGGACTAGAAAATAGGGGGCTGGAGCCCATCACAGCTGCCATGGGGCAAGAGGCAGACAGGCTACCGGACTTTTTGCAAGGCCAAACAGAAACAGGCAAGCATTCACACAATTTAAAATCACCTATTTAACCTAACCCCACTGACTGGACCCACTTTTTGAATTGTGTGAGGAAGCCAGAGTGCCCAGAGACAACATCCAAACTCCACACAGAAAGGTCCCACCAGATCGTGGATTTGAAATGTGAGGCAGCAGTGCCAACTACACTATCGCAATGCCTAACTTTATTTGTGAGATTGTTGCAACATTAATGGTTGAGAGGTCCAGTTGAGTTACTAAAATTAAGTGAGGCCCAGCGGACGGTTTTGGCAACAGCTGGAAGCTGTCTATATATTTATTATAGTCCAGAGTTTGTCCTCTGTCAAGACATCTTTAATGCTCCCCTCTGATTGTGTGCTTGTGTGATTTTTTCTCCCCCGTTGCTCCATATGTTTGGATTCTGGTTTTGATTGGACTTTAGTATTTCACTGGGGACTTTTTCATGAGCCACAACTAAAGGCTTGCCTTGTATTTATTAATCAGTCTGCATGTTCTGCATTTGGGCCCCCTCTGCTACACACCACAACTATGAATTGTCCTTACAATACTATCAGCCGCACAGTGTGTTTCAGCACATTACACGTGTCTGTGGAAATATTGAAGATGCTGTGTGCATGGAATACAGAGAGTCTGATTATTTTCTCCTGGATTGTAAACTCACTTTGTCGCTGGCACACAGTGCTTCAGCAAAGCTCCTTAATTCACTTCCTAATTCCTTCAGTGCTGGAAAAGAGCAATTGTGAATATTTTGTATGCATAGCAAGAATACATAAGGGACTCGCACTGGATTGGTTTGATTCTGCCCCAGATGTATAAGCCTTCTTTTCTCAGTCCTTTCTTCTGTTTGTTTCCTGGCTTAAACTGCCATATACAGTATGTGAGGCTGAGATCTGCGTATGGGAATAAAGATCTCATACTCACCTCAGCTCGAGTCCTAAAAATCCTCCTTTTTCTGTAAAGACAGGCAGAGAACTGCACCATCCCCCTACATGTTTTCCAGTCTGTTGGTTCCAGCTCCTTTTTATCTCTCTTATCACGCACAGGTAGAGCAGTGGAAACCACACTTCAACAGATCAAAAGGATACCTACAGTGCACATAAGGTATGACTTGGGCTATCATAGAGATACAGGGTGAAATCCAGTTAACATGTATGCAAATAACAAAGCTTGGTCATCAGCTCTTCCTGTTGACTGTCCTCAACTAACTGCTGCAGTCTTATCATCTTTTTGCATTTTGATTGATGGCTTGGCAGAAAAAAAGTGATGCTGACAAATTGATGAATGCATGTGGTAAGAGAATTTAAATGACTCCTTAGAGGTCAGCAAAGATGCTTCGGTAACACTCTGGCTTCCTTCCCGGCACGCCTCCTCATGCAGAAACCAATTTAGAACCCTTTCCCATTTACATTCTATGACTCAAATTTTAAAACAGTGAATTAATGAGTCTTGCCTCTTGATGGGCTGCTGTTGTCTGCGTAGTTTAATAAGAATAATCTATCATCATGGGTCAGTACACACAAAACCCGACACTGCTGAAACATTTCAGTGGGAAAAAAATGCAAGGAAAGGAGCTCCAAAGCAGAGGATGAAGGATACATGTAGAGGACTCACCGAAAACCAGTCTTTCTGACTATAATCCTCCTTATCTTTATGCATTATATGTTAATCTTGCATACGAAACCAATTAAAGCCTTTCAGTTGTGTTTGTGATTGGGTTTACTTTGTTATTTCCTTAAAAGCAATTGCTCCCCAGAGCATCAGTCATGATAAAAGTTCAGAATGGATGTCTTCCTATAAAAGTGTCAATGCGGCTTTCTCATTAGGGGAAAATAATGACAAAGTTCTTTGCTTTGTACTGCAAGGTTATCAAGATTGAGGTCACTGACATGCATTCAGAAATGAAAATATTATACAGTTGCCAATGAGACTGACATTATTCACCAGAGAATACCAGATCTGGCAGGTTGACCACTGGCACCCAGTTCTCAGAGTCTGGACGTGTCATGGCGAATGCTATCCAGCATGACCAGTTTGCCAGTGGTTTTGGGAATGGGGAGCCATATCTTTGGTGAATGTCAGTTGAGCTGTATGATCCATGGTTTTGAGCATAGGTTTGTGAGGTCCTCATGCCACCCTTATGGAATCCATTTCTGACAGTTTGATTAGAAGCACACACAAGTATCCCATTAGACGTCATTTTGTAGGTCTTTGGCAGTGCTACCCCTGTTCCTCCTCGCATTAAGCACACTGGTCAGGCTGCTTGGATGGTATCCTTGTACTGTGCAGCCCTGTTCAGCTCTATTTGTGTAATGGCCCATCTCCACACTCTTGAGACTGTGCTGGGAGACACAGCAAACCTTCAGTGCCATTCAAGAGGAGATGAACTACCTAAATGGTGCAACTTAAGTGGGCTACAGGTACAGTCTCATGCTTCTACAGTAGTAGAGACAAGGAAAGTAACAAAAAGCAAACTAGAGAAAAATCAGTCAGGCAGAATAAGCAGAGAGCGATGATGTGTGGCCACCATCTGCAAAACCATTAATTGTTGCGGTTTGTTTTGTTGTTGCCACTCAGAGCAACTGCTGACACTTTCTTTGCACCAAAGATGACGAAATGGATTCATGATAGTTTATGCTTCCTGACTGGAAAGATGTGTGTAAATCTCTAGATTAGACAGATAATCTCTGCATGGTTTTGTTTAGCTTATTTTCTAACAAAACTGACATTAAAGAGATTACAGCTGTAAAATAACAATCATTTTATAATGATTGAACCAAAAATTAAAAAATTCTCTTCAAAGTAGCTTTCTTGCACATTGATAACATACTTCCACATACTTCTTTCTCTCAGCCAGCATCATGGGGTCATGACCTGGGGCTTTTCCAACACTATACTGTAGTTCACTGACTGTGTTCATCTTTGTGTACATGTTTTTAAAAAAACATGACATAAACCAGTCTGAATGAGTGCCCAGTGATGCAAACACGGATTCATTTGAGCACCAATAGCACCAAATCACAACAGTCACTTCAAGCCACCTTATATTGTAAGGTAAACGTCATGACTCACAGGTAAGGAATCAGACGCAGAACACAAAAATCTAAACTGAACTGAGTTTATTCTAAGATGTGTGCAAAAAACACAAATCACAGTGAGCTGTAGGGAGTCTGTGGCCACTTTATGCTACAAGGTCCCCGTGGCGTCTCAGTAACGCCTGCGAAAGTTTCCCAATGGCAAAAGTATTTAATTCTTGTTAATCCCAGAGTACTTAGAAAATATTCCAACATGAGCTAACCTAGATACCTGGCTGAGGCAATGATCTGGCATTGACTGAGAGTTTCCGCTGGCTTATAACTCCACTCCATTAGTGAACATGAACAGCAGGTGTGTCAGATCAGCCACAGGCGCGCCTTGGACCTGTGGGTGGAGTCCCCAAGGTCCGCCTACCTCTGCCACAGGCACGACTGCACACAGTATAATGACAACCCCAAAAACACATGCAGGAAAAGAAAACATAGAAAAACACAACACAAAAGCAGGTCAGCCAGATCCCCCAGGGGACAGTGACAGTAAAGACCCAACAATCGAAGCGCCCCTATGAACAAGCACTTGGTGACAATGGGAAGGAAAAACTCCCTTTTAACAGGAAGAAACCTCCATCAGAAGCTGGCTCAGGGAGGGGCAGCCATCTGCCACGGCCGGTTGAGGTTGAGGGTGAGACAAGTGGAAAGTTTATGCCTAATCTTAAAAAAAGAGAGGGTTTCTGTTTCCCAAATCCAAACTTGGAGCTGTTTCCACAGAAGACGGCCCTGAAAGCTGAAGACTCTGCTTCCCATTCTACTTTTAAATATCCTGGGAACTACAAGTAATCCAGCAGTCTGAAAGTCTATTGTGGTGATATGGTACTATGAGGTTTTTAAGATAAGATGGGGCCTGCTTATTCAAGACCTTGTATGTGAGGAGACTTTTAAATTAAATTCTGTATTTAACGCAATGAAGAGAAGCCAATATAGGAGAAATCTGCTCTCTCTTTCTAGTCCCTGTCAGTAACCTAGCTGCAGCATTTTGGATCAGCTGAAGGCTTTTCAGGGAGCTTTTAGAGTGACCTGATAATAAATTTCATTAGTGCAGCCTATAAGAATGAAGGTGCTTCAATGGTTCAATAAAAGTCCAGACCTCAACCTGATTGAAAAGCTGTGGGTGGTTCTACATACTACTGAATCATTGGATGTACTTTAAAGTTCTCACAGACCTCTATGCAGTTCTGTGAAAAAGAGGTAACAACATGTTGTCCAAGAGCTCATCTACTAATCAGAAGGATCATTGGGCAAGATACTAAAGTGCTTGTATGAATGGGTGTGAATGAGGCATATACGTAGGATAAAGTACTTGAGGTGCTTGAGTAGAAAAGTGCTACATAAGAACCTGTCTATTTAATTATTGTTTAAGCTTTTCCTGTGGCTTCTAATGCCATTTAGTCCCCCTAGACCTTTCAAAAAGACTTGGAGAAAGTCCATATTTACCTTTAGTTTTGTAATTAAGAAAACCAAACACCATCACGTCCTTTCGTATACGACTGTAGAGGTCGCTTAAACGTAGGTCGTGGTCGTAAAACGTGCCTGCACAAATGGCCTATGAGTTTGTTTTTTTCCCAAGGAGGGCAGGCTCGACTGCAACCACTGCATATAAGATGACAAAACAAGACAATAAAAGAAACAGAAAACAACTCAGAGAAGATGTCATTGCAAGTGTCTTTTATTCTTTTCTCAGACACAATAAAGCACATAACCCAGAGCACAAAAGGACTAGGGGGTGTGTGAGCGGAGGACGTCTTGTGATGAAGGAGAAATGACTGATCCAAAGCAACGCCTGGACAGAGACATTATTACTCAGGCTGAGCAATGCAATTATCATTTTTTCTTTGCAGTAACAAATCATACGTGCATGTCTTATTTGCAATATTAAAAAACACATTTCTAGAAATTATTCATAATGTCGTTGGCGGTGGCATCTCTCGCGTCAGCTGGCAGCTCTGACATCGGCCAGCAGCAACTCTTCCACTTTCCAGTCCGTGATGATTTTTTCCCCTTTTTCTCTACAGTATAAATCTCCAGCTCCATATTCAAGTGATTTCAGCTGTCAATAACCTTAGGAGGTCTCTGAGAAATTAAACGCTTTAACGACACAGTCAAAGCTACACATTTATCAAACACAGGTCTGCAGTTGACACAGCACTGAAAATGACAGTAGATAAAATCACTTATATTGTAAACAGATAGCAATTACAACTTAATCTGGTCCACAACAGTGATGCATTATTCATCTATAGTTTTTCCTTTTAGTTCTTATTTATACAATACTGGCTTTAAAGTCAACATCTTTAATTTCTTAACATGACATGTAAGAAAGAAGAATGCTACATAAGCTTTAATAATATATATATATATATACTGTCTATATACTGTATGTAAAGCTGAATTACCCTTTAAAACACTCTACAATAGCAATACTGTTTTGTGAAACCATAACAGTTATACTGCAGTTCAGTCCTTCCTACCTCATCTACCAACACATTCTACAAGTCTCTATGGTGGAATGGATTCAGTACATGTGAATGTTCAGCTCTCAACAGCAGTGTTAAATTTCACAAAAGCAACCAGTTACACCTCCCTGAGATGAAGACCATACTGAAATGAAAGGAAATATTTTATTAGCCTAGAACACTGACTTCATACAGTAGACTGCTGCATTAGACAGCAAAAAAAAAAAAAACAAATAAAAAAATCCCTTTTTTCAACTTCGGGTAGCAAGCATGTCTGACGGCATCTTTTTAAAACCAAGAGAAATCAAGCTGTTTTGTATAAGAGGTGTGATCCAAAACTTTCTGGAATAGGCTTAAAAAAATCTAAAGCTTTACCTGATTTAAACCCTACCTGGCTAATCTCCCGTTCAAGATCAGTCTTTCGTGTTTTCAGCACAGCTTTTGTTTTCAGCTCAGTCAGTGGATGTCCCATTTTGTCCACTTGTACTTGTGCCTCTGTGAAGTGTGCTGGATCTTTTCAAGTGTGTCATTTTAGGGAAGTGGACAAACTCAAAGGCTGGAAAATCTGGTAAGTGGTCCAGGTGGTCAGAGAAGACTGTGTTTGTGTGCCCAAAAATGACTGTGTCTTCAACATGATCTGTGCCAGCACATTATAGCATGGTGGCACAAAGTAGCTTGTTTCTGTCAGTGTTCTCTCTCAGATCCCTCAGGAACGCGGTGGAAGTACATGTTGACAGGCTCATCCCGGGGGGTGAAATAACCCTGCAGAACCCAACAAATGTCAAAAATAATATCAAGCGTGCTCCTGGCCTCGCTCGTCATCTGCCACCAGGCTTTGAATTGGAAACTCAGCTGTCATCGCCAGAGATGATCCTCCACAAGAAATTTAGGTCAGTTTAAAACACAAGTTGAAATTTTTTTTCTGTGTAAATTTGGGGTGAAACTGCAGCGTGAGGAGCGTAGATGGCCTGAGCAGAACTTCCAGGTAGCGATCTGAAAATAGCTGGAGGTTGAATGGGTTGCATACGCAAAAAAGATGATCTTGAACTGGAGATTGACCATATTGAAATTGTAAGATTTACTCACAAACACACACACACACACACACACGCACGCACACACACACACACACACACACACACACACACACACACACACACACACACACACACACACACATATATATAACAAGCCAATTTCCAGAACTTTTTCCACACCTCATAAACATTTTGGTTTATTTCAGCTTGACTGACATTTGACTGACATTTTTTGTACCATTTTGTGTCACATGTCACTTTTCTGCAAAGACACAAACATGAAAGGTCAAACAATCAGACAGTTAAAATAGTCAAACTTGAAGCCAAAAGTTGTTGGAGTTGGAGGCGGAAGTTTACAATGGACAGTTCGGTCTTTGGACAGAAGGCACAACCAGTGTGGGAATATTGTCTGGGTGGCCTTACACTGAGAAAAGAGTGAGTGTACGTGTGATTTTCAGTCTTTTGAAATGTTATAACAATTTTTGGAGACAGCCTTTACCCTCCCTCCACAAGGAGGTTTCAAACTGATCAAACAGTTCTGTTAAATATAATGTGCCTGCAGGATTGCAGTTCTACTTTTTATAAATGATGTGCTTCTGATGGACTCAACAGGCAATGAAACACTTTTCTGCGTGTGTCTGTAGAAGATTAATTCTTGTGTGACCTCTTTATGTGAAGACCTCAAGAGCTTGGAGTGGAAGTGCTTTTATACTGAAAGGAGTCAAACTGGGTGGATAACTAGGGTCAGATGGGCTAAGCGTACTGGAGGAGTTGAGGAGAAAGATATCTGGGCTGCATTGCTTGGAATGATGCCACTGCAGCTTGGACTGGTTTAAGAATCTGCTGGGGTTCTTGGATTGAGTTTGGGAAATCGTTCTTTGTTTCTCCTTTAGCCAAGTTTAGCTAACTTTTGTCTGATTGTCTGACACTTTCTTACCCCTCCTGACTGCTTTACAGTTACTTTGTTCTCAGATCACAGCACTGAGAGCAAAGCTGTTTACCAATATGAATGGTGCCAAAACTGGCAAATTAAAAATGTTGAAAGTTGTAAATAATACTTTTTAAAAACTAACTTGTATTTCTGTGGATGCAGACAAATCTCATCAGTTCTGGTGGTCTTCTTACAGCACAACCAGAACCCAAGAAAAAAAGAGCAATTTAGTCTCCAGTATGGCCAATAGAAGACAATACCATTGCAACTTATTGTTAGACTTCAACTAGTGTCATTATTGCCACGTACCCCTTAAAAGCTGCAAGGGGATTTAGGTCCAGAATGAATTACACTGTTGTGCACATTACAGAATTTAGGGTAATGAGAGAGATTGTGTGTGCGTTTATGTTAAACAATATGCATGTTTCCTTAAGCTAAAAGCAAATACACCCTTATAGTCTCAATTCCACTTACAGTACATGTGAAAAATAAAGTCAGATTTGTCCATGCATGCTAGAAAGGCTGCTGCGTATCAGATCCACTTTAATATTCTCAGACAGTCAGTGGACTGAAAAACAAACAAACAAACAAACAAACAAAACAAAAGGAGAAAAAAAGCAAAGGATACAGCTGCAGTGGAAAGTCAAAGGTTTATGATTTAGGAGTGGCTAGCAATGCGGAGGAGCTGCACTTTATACTGACAGGTGAGGGAGCTGATGCAGTGCTAGTGTTAGAAAAAGAAATCTCTAAAACAGTGTAAAAAGCCAGAGAGAGAGAGAGAGAGAGAGAGAGAGATGAGGAGAGAAATTGAAATATCGTTGAGAAGAGCAAAAAGCAGGGCAGAGGCAGAAAAAGCAGGGCAAGCTGAACACAGCTTGTCTGACATCAATCCAGTAGTTGTTTTTTTTTTTCTTTTTAATCGCCGTCCCACGCTCACTGGACACATATCTGATTCTTCAGACTGTTGGAGAAAAACAGAGAGAGAGAGAAGAGTGATACACTGCAGATCTCAATATACGCGGTTTATGCAGCGCATGGCCAAACAGAGGGAAATGGTGGCTGCCGTCACCATTAATATACAGTTATGAAAGAAAACAGCTGTCAAGCAACTCATCAGTTTTACAATCATTAAGCCAATAATGTCAAACCTTCAACTATAAAGAAGAACATACGCTCACTGGACACTTTATTAGGAACACCTTGCTAGTGATGGGTTGGACCCCTTTGGCCTTCAGAACTGCCTTAATTCTTCAGGCACAGATTCAACAAGGTCCTCAGAGATTTTGGTGCATATTGATATGATATCATCACACAGTTGCAGCTGATTTGTTGGCCATAGATTCATCATGTGAATCTCCTGTTTCACCGCATCCCAAAGATGCTCTATTGGATTGAGATGATGCTGGAGGCCATTTGAGTACAGTGAACTCCCTGTCATGTTCAAGGCTAGTTTGAGATGATTTTACCTGTGTGACATGCCATCAGCAACAATACTCAGGTAGGCTGTGCTGCTTAAATGATGCTCATCTGGTACTAACCGGTCCAAAGTGTGCCAAGAAAATATCCCCACACCTTTACACCACCACCACCATCACCAACAGCAGCCTGAAAGGTTTACACAAAGCAGGATGGTCCATACTTTCATGTTGTTTATGCCAAACTCCGACACCACCATTCAAACTTTGCAACAGAAATTGAGATTCTTAAGAGTAGGCAACAGGTTTCCAGTCGTCTGTTGTCCAATTTTTGGGAATCTGATTAAATTGTGTGATAGAAAAAAAATATCTATATACATCCAAATCACATGTGGGGCATGTGCTGTGCTAGAAAAAATATATCAGCACTGGAAAAAAATTAACAACTTGCACCATGGCAAAATTAAATTTTTAAGATGAGTGAATGTGCTTATGAAATGACACACACTACCAAGATGCAATAAATAGGTAAAAAATAAAAATGGAGCTCTTCAGTGTAGAAGCTGTTGTGAATTGTAGCCTCATCTTCCTATCTGACAGGAGCGGTACCCAGTGCTGTCTTCTGTTGCTGTAGCCGATCAACTTCAAGATTTGACACGTTGTGCGTTCAGAGACGCTCTTGTGCACACCTTGGCTGTAACAAGTAGTTATTTGAGTTGCTGTTGTCTTTCTATCAACTCAAAGCAGCCTCTTGCATCAACAAAGAGAGAACTGCTGCTCACTGGATATTTTTCTTTTTCAGACCATTCTCTGTAAAATGCTGGAAAAAAACAAAACAAAACTTGTACTTACAAGTTAATATGTCTTTAGATCTTTGAGTGCTACAAAAAGATCTCACTACAATGATGGCTGGCTGCTTGTGTTTTCTGTCATGTTCTGTCACATTAAACCTTAATTTTCCTTTAATTAAGGCGATTTTTCCGCCTCATCTCCCTCATCTCCCTCTTGTTTTCCCAGGAATGGGAAAACGATCCAAAAGCTTCACGTCTTGTCCAAACACAGTTAGCTTCACACTGATTTTTAAAACACACAACATCTTCCCGAGAAGTGCAGCAGCATTTCTGCTTTTACTTACTCAAAATTTTTGTGAAATAACCCCCCAGTGCTCTGAGTAAACATTAAATTTGTCTGCTCAAGATGAACAAGAGCGACACACCAGTGCCAGAGTGGCCATTGGGGACGATGGCAGAATTAAACACATTGGCTTCTGTGTGCGACCCTGTTTTCTTTTTATCAAAAAAAGATCAAAAAGTTTATCCTTTTTCCAACACTGGTTTATAACATTCCCAACCTTCTAGTTCAGCATGCCAGGTTAATAATAATAATAATAATAATAATAATAATAATAATAATAATAATAATAATTACACTTATATTGCGCTTTTCATGGTACTCAAAGCGCTTTACATTTTCATGCAGTATTCATTCACACCTCAATCACACTTGGTGGTGGTATGCTACCAATGTAGCCACAGCTGCCCTGGGGCAGTCTGACGGAAGCGTGGCAGCCTACGACCCCTCTGACCACCACCAAACACCAACCACACAACACATTCACCCTTAGGCAATGTGGTTTAAGTGTCTTGCCTAGGGACACAATAACAGGATGCGCTCAGATGGGAAGTCAAACCAGTGACCCTCCGGTTGCAAGGCGAGCACCTGCCTACTGCGCCACTGCCAATAGAAAATATTGTTTTTTTTCCAGTCTCTGCATAAATCTGTATGTCTTCATCAATGACTGATGGCTGCACACTTGGGCTGCAGTCCATTTTTACTTTAACACGAGAGATTTGGAAAACATTTCGCATGACATTTTGAAAGCGTGAACAAATGCTGCAGAAACGTTTCAAGACTAAATTGAAAAACTAAAGTGATTAGTTTAAGCACCATTTTTGAGATTAATAATGCATAATTCCCAAGAGGAAATGCTTGAAGATATTGCAGTTGACTGAAAAATCAAATTAATATACTGCATGTACAGTATATGATCAACATGTTGATTTGCAGAGAGCTGGATCTGCCTTCCATTCCTTTTTGTTCCACACATAAAACCCTCTTTTTTATCTCTTCCTGTCTGGTGTCAAGAAGTTATCAAGTAATCACAATCACTGTGTGATTGATTGAATAGGTGACTTGAAGCCGTTTGTGTATCGGTCCAGCAGCCCGGACCAGCACATGGCCTCATCTTATCGGTTCATCATTACACAGTTGCTGTCCTGATGTCTCCTCGATTAGCAGGACAGATATACTCCCAGGCTCAATTGCTCAACACACTAAGGGCACTGTCAAGACGCCAAAGGCTGCCTGCCCCTCAGAGAACACAAATAGCACAAACAGTGTGCCTGCAGTTTGATTGCACAGATGGAAATAAATCCTGAAGCATCGTGCAATTTTCCCCAGTGGGGATACACGATGACTGTGCAACTGTGAGCAGGAACATGACAGACTGGCAGTTAGCATTGTTTCTGTTGTTTTGTTGCATATAATCAACCGGCTTTTTCTCTGTCAGTGCAATGGGAATTGCATGTTGTCCTTAGCTGAACTACGCAGAGTGATCACAGTCTGCTCTGTAAAAGGAGCATCCTGCTGTGCCTGTCCTGTGAGGACAAAAACAACTACACAAAACAAACTGTTGTGCTTATTTCACTGGAAAGCTTAATCTGGCAGAACGCACCAATGCATTCAGACTTACACCTCAACACACAAATTGTTTTGACTTACCGCACTGAACCTTTCTTAACAAACAGATATTGTAACCGTCTCCTTCGTATTTAGGGGGAAAAGGCACTACCACTAAACAGTTTGGTGTCACTTAGAAAAGTCCTTGCTTTTGAAAGAAAAGCACATTTGTGTTAATCTGATATAAAACTGAAAGAAATGATTGATTCATGGAATTATTCATAATAATCACTTATAATTTCTAATGGAATATCTGCCCATATTCAGCAATAATCATTCCTCCGTTCCATTTGTTGACATTTATCAAGCTAAAAAGCTAATTGATTATTAAAGAAAGCATTTTTCCAATTATGTTAGGACAGTCAAAAACTGCTGTGGTGATTAAATACAGTAAGCAACTTTTGGTTAGTTGACTGTCATCAGCATCAGCCTCTGTGAGGATAATTAATGTTTCAGAATGTCTATTAGAAGAAACTTCTCAAACAAGCAAAATATGTTACACTACTTCCTTCATAGAACAACACAAAGAGGTCGCAACCAGAATATAAACAGACGTGAAGCCAGTAGACGAGTACATCAGGGCTTGAGAAACGCTCCATGCAGGTTCTCATATGCTAGCTTCTTTAAATGGAACAGTGTACACTGCTGTATTAACTGTTATTTTTTCACTTCATGGTCAATGAAAAACCATGAGAGTTAAAAAAATTCTCATCTTTGAGATAAACCCCTTTGAGATATCATTTGCTTGAGAAAATAATAAAAAAAAAACATTAATGTACAGTGTTAATCTCAAATTCAACTTCTGATACATTTGAATTGTTAAGTGTGGGACATCTGGAATTCACTGAGCTCCTGAGAGCGACAAATTCTTTCACCTAGGCATGTCTGCATGCCTAGGTGCTTGATTTTAGACACCTGTGGCCATGAAAGTGATTGGAACACCTGAATTCAATGATTTGGATGAGTGAGTGAATATCTTTGGCCATATAGTGTATGTCACACATTTCATCACTCTCCTTGGTTTCAGGTAGGTCTATCCATTTGTGTTAAAACACATTTGGGCCTTAACCCATTAACACATCTTCATGGACATTCAAAAACAAACAGGCCAATTTGCATTTAGGTGTCTTCCTGGTAATAGCAGCCATGTTATGAATAATGACGTGAATGTGGCTAAAAACGGTGTCACATTTTATATAAAAATGTAAATTATCACACAATAACAAAAGAATCAACATACCAGGAAATCTAATTTTGAACGCTGAATAGTTTTCACAATACGAGTCAAACATGGAAGATATTTTTGTCTCTCCGATCATTATCATGAAAATGGAGAGTGGGATGGTGTGATATTAAAATAAGCAAGCCTGGTGGACTATAATAGCATCTCCACAGAAAGAGAGGGAGCCTGAAAGAGACAAAAAGGCAACAAAAAGAGGACACCTTAAAAATCTCAGAAAGAAAGCCTAAAATTTGGGGGAGACAGGGTAATTTTTTCCTATTTTGATACTAGAATTGCTTCTCAACAATGTGGTGCTTTACATATCTGAATGGTTTCATATGTATGAATCTATACTGAATTAAATGCTTTACAAACCCCTCTTAATGACAGTCAGGATTAGGTTGAATCTTTCCTTTTTTCAACATTCCCCATTCATACAGTGCTTATATCCATACCTAAGCACTTCATGTAACATTCACACGCACACACACATCCACATACACACACACCAGTTGCACATCCATATACCCAGTCATAAACCCCACCCAAACAGTGTCGGTGAG
>VUQK01003566.1:35026-52352 GCA_015106715.1 Bujurquina vittata | reverse complement strand
GAAAAAAAAAATAACAACATAAAAAATATACAAAAGATGGAAACAGAAGGGATACAAAATACCCTACGCTGAAACAAAACCAAAAAAAAAAAGAAAAAAAAAAAGAAAACAAGATACCACAATCAGACATGCTTCAAAGCAGTTATGTTTGGCAAGAAAGCAGTTTCGTTGTATCATAAAAACCTCACAGTGAAAATAGTTATGCCCCTTCAGGATTACAAAGCACAGTATTCAGTTAAATTCAATATATATTTATTTCCTTCATCTATTTCTTCTTCATAGAAGAATCAGGCTGTGCGATACCAGTGCATTGAAATCCAAGGTTTTCCCCCCTGAAGGCTCTGGAACAGGTCGCTGATCTAAGTTCTTTCATTTCCATCTGTACCGAAACAATACCCCTCTGAAAGGGAAGGAGCGGTCAGTGACGGTGCACTGCCACGGTTAAAAAAACAAGCTGTTCACTGGCCGCTCAAGCTCTAAGGAACCAATCAGACATGAAGTGAGGATGAAGAGGGGCCTAATCCTGGCTGGCTCTATTTTAACTGCTCAGGTACAATAACATCCATAGTTGTTTTTAGTCTGTTTTAAGTTCATCTAATTTGACGATTGAGGTCAGTGTTTTAATTTAGAGTCCATGATCTGCTCTTTGCTGCCTGAATGGCAGACAATATAAATTTATTGTACATGTTCTAGAAAAGGGATGGAGCAGCCTTTGCGGCCAGCAGTTGGGCAGAAAGACGGAGGGTTCAGGCCCTCTGCTTAAATAACAGAGGCGGTGATCATTGCTGACTTTAGCGAGAACACATCCACACATCTTGCCTTGCTTTTAGTAAATATTTTAGTCTTTGGTCAATATATTCCTCCTCAGTTTATACATATATTCATACACACACAAATATGCATGTACATACACACTTAAAAAACGTGTAATAAACTGGATATTTGTGCCCGTATGTTTCCACACGTTTTCATAAAGGACCTTTTTGCACAAAACATCGAGATCGAAATAAATAATTAATGCAGAAACAAAACATGAGTACCTCTTCATAATTCATGTGAAATAAAAATGACAGAAAATAAAACAAACAAACAAAAAGACCCAAAGTAAAATAAAAAGTAGCCGTATGTACAGCGTTAATCTTCTTTTGACACAGGCTAAAAGGCGTTTTAAATAAACAGACTTTGCATCTTTCAAGAAGCCTGAGAGAGAGGCTAGACATGAGAAAAACACGTGTCCTTCGACATGTATGTGGGCCAAAATGGCTGCCGAACAATAACATCTTCCTCTCATCTTAGAACGCTTTTGAAGTCTTCAGAGTTTCTTTTCTGGTTTTTATTTTTTATTTTTTTCCTCTTTGCTCGGGATTCAAGTGGTGGCGTCTCCAGTTCTTAGCCGCTCGCTCACACTGTGAGTCCTCGCTCAGTGGTGCCGTGTCCTTGCAGTGGGGGGGTCATCCCAGCATCTGCTGCTGCTGCTGCCTTGGCTGCTAACTGTTGGGCGGTCCATCATTCAGGAAGTAGGTTGTCATTTCACCTTTACCTTTGACCTTTACAACTCCACGACACTCCAGCACGTACCCTTTGCTTACCAGCACCTGGTAGAGGTCTGTGGTCACCTGTGAACAGATTTACACAACGCCAGAGTTTTTCTTCTGTTTTGGGGAACATTTATTAAAAAGGCAAACATAGAAAAATGGTGAATATAGAAAGGCATTTAGCAGCTACAAAGTTCAATATCTGTTCAATAAATGTCAGCTTGCTGCTAAAAGTCTCTCAGAAATAATTTAAATAGTTAAAATTATTATTAAGCAATGTTTAAATAAAAAAATTAAAAGATTTGTATCAATTCATTTTAGCCTCTTTTTGTCATATTCTTCCCAGAAAAGTACCATCTTCAAAAAATATACAAATTTGCTCATCTTCACACTGTTTGGGGAGTGAACCGACAGCCTGCGTGACTCCAAAACTACCTCAACATTAAAACAGTGAAATACACAAGTAGTAAATTATCATTATCAGTCAACTGCCCTGAAATGCGACTGCACAGTGTAGTGATTTACACATTCGCCTAACAAGGAAAATATCCCTGGTTTGATTATGGGAGGAGACACAAGCCAGATGCCATTTACATCAGAAAGGGCATTCAATTCACTTTATTTATATAGCGCCAAATCACAACAGTCGCCTCAAAGCGCAAAAAATTAAATATGTGGAGCTGTCCGCTGTGCTGACCTCTTGTGAATAATCGAGCAGTCGAAAGCAGCTAGATAATTGCTTTGAAACCGATAGTGATTTTTTTGTTGTGGTTTGTGTCTTGTCTGTTATTTATAGTAGTAGTTATAGTAGTCATCCTCCCTGTGTTTTCTATTTGTGACTCGCTCTGTCTCATTTCTGTGTTTACATGTGCTTTTGTGTTTTTTTTTTGTCTCTTACATCCTGCTAAGTCCTTGTATTCATGCCTATATTGCAGTATTGTAGTGTCTTTACCTGCAAAAGAAAGCGCCTTGTGGCGACTATTTGTTGTGAATTGGCGCTGTATGAATAAAATTGATTTATATTGGTCTTCTTTGATTATTTCTTGTTTTACTTTAAAGGTTACTTTTTCTTTTGCTTACATTTTGTCCTTCGTGTTCTGCTCTTAGTCTTTTATCACAGCATCTCTTATGTGTCCTGAGTTTGCTCCTCATGTGAAGCCCTCTCCCCTCAGCCCCAACCGGTCGCGGCAGATGACTGCCCCTCCCTGAGCCTGGTTCTCCTGGGGGTTTCTTCCTGTTAAAAGGGAGTTTTTCCTTCCCACCACCGCCAAGTGCTTGCTCATAGGGGGTCGTTTTGATTGTTGGGTTTTCTCTGCAGTATTGTAGGGTCTTTCCCTTACAATACAAAGTGCCTTGAGGCGACTGTTTGTTGTGATTTGGCGTTACATAAATAAAATTGAAGTGAACTGAACTGTTTTTCATTGCTCATCATTTTTTTTGTGGGGCGGGGGGCTGGAGTTCTGTTTCGTCTTTGATTATATTGGATATATAGATTTTTGAACTCTGAACACCTTTTGCCACAATCTGTGAATATATAGATCAAAAAATATTGGCATTGAATCCACCCACTGATATTCTGATGGCCCCTAAAAACCTATTTGGCCTGATTTTAACAGTTACATGAAACCTACCTGTATGCGGTCAGGTACACCTGTGCTATCCATACGACTGGCCACATTTACTGTGTTTCCCCAAATATCATATTGAGGCTTCCGTGCTCCAATAACCCCCGCTACCACTGGCCCAATGTTCAGACCTGTCAGTTCAAGACAGAAAAATGTTAAACTGTGCCAACAAAAGCAGCCATATATGTTCATCATGTTTTCTTGGAGGGAACGCAGTAACTTCCTCTTACCTATCTTCATCTGGAAGTTGTTGAAGGAATGCTCGTTGATGTACTTCATCTGCTCTCTCAGTCTCATGGCATAGTCAGCTAGTGCAGTAATATGGGTACGGCCTTCTTTGTCATAGGTAGAGTCATTGAGACCTGAGGCCGCCATGTAGGTGGAACCGATGGTCTTGATCTTCTCTAGCTGCCTGTACTTCTCCTCACTGATGATCTGAGAAGTGAAGACATCACAGGCCGTGACTGCGTCTGAGAAAAAAATGCAGGACCACACACAGACATTCCTAAGACACCGAGTTTACCTCATCAAAGTCTGCGATGATCTCGTTGAGCAGCCGGAGGCACTCCACTCCCTCGTTGTTGGCCTCCAGCTCTACGTAGAACTCGGAGAAGTTGCTGATGGAGGCGAACATGACAGCTACACACTCACAGGACTGGTAGTACAGCTCATCGTTACGCCGTTCACGAGCCAGGAAGTGAGCAGCTACGTCCTTCGGCAGGATGTTATGGAGGAGGCGACGATTGTAGGCTTGCAGCTCCTCCATCTCCTCCTTCTCCTCTGTGGCCTGGAAATGAAGGTAATTTCTTACGTCTAATCATTTGTTATAGACACTTAATACAATGTGTGACACATGAGCCATAAAACTGAGAGACAGCTCTATCATCTTGTTGTACTCATGGACATGTTTGAGCTGTGTATGTTAACTCTGTTTTAGGATAATGTTGTCAGGCAGTGCCCTCTAGTGGACTCTGATGTCCATACCTGTAATTTCCACAGGAAGTCGAGGCGTGCAGTCGATTCAACCTGCTGAGCATGCAGGTACAGTGCCAGGACAAAGACTGTGAGGATCACTGGAGTCATGACTCTCAGAGACACTTTGGTCACAACAAAGGGGCTGCAAAGAGATTGAAAAGTAATCAGATTACAGAAAGACTACAAAAGGCATTAAACAGAGAAGAAAGCAGACAAAAGGTAATCAAAAAATAAATTAGAAGAAAGCAGATGTTTGAAATTGGGAAAAAATACAAGTGACAGAACAGCAGCAAGTAACACTGAATGTAGCCTTACCACTGGTTTGTAGTTTCATTGAAACTGGGCCTAAAAGTGTAAACATAAACATAAACAAATATTTTAAGTCAGTTCAAATACAATTTATAATCAATAGTTATCATAATTTAAAGTGAGGATGCAACAGAAACTTTCACCAGTACTTTAAGCATTTTATTGTGAGATCAAAAAAATGTCAGTGAGGCAAAAGCAAAGACTGACTTCAGATTTAAGGTTCATGCTACCTATTTGCAGCTGGAGTATAAATGTTTACACATTTTCTAGCTATATATAAAAGCATTTCAGTTAAAAAGCGTGCATCTGAATCTACTGTTATATGTACTGTTATATATTGCCAAAAGTATTCACCCATCTAAATCATTAAAATCTGGTGTTCCGGTCACTTCCATGGCCACAGGTGTATAAAATCAAGCACCTAGGCATGCAGGCTGCTTCTACAAACATTCGTGAAAAAAATGGGTCGCTCTCAGGAGCTCAGTGAATTCCAGCGTGGGACCGTGATAGAATGCCACCTGTGCAACAAGTCCAGTTGTGAATTTTTTTCACTACTAAATATTCCACGGTCAACTGTTAGTGGTATTATGGCAAATTCGAAGTGACTGAGAATGACCGTAAATCAGCCACAAAGTGGTAGGTCACGTAAAATCACAAAGCATGGTCAGTGGATGCTGTGGTGCATAGTGCGCAGAGGTCACCAACTTTCTGCAGAGTCAGTTGCTACAAACCTCAGAGCTTCACGTGGCCTTCAGATTAGCTCAAGAACAGCATTTAGAGAGCTTCATGGAATGGGTTTCCATGACTGAGCAACTGCATCCCAGCCTCACATCACCAAGCACAATGCAGAGTGCTGGATGCAGGATTGTAAAGCGCGCCGCTATGGGACTCTAGAGCTGTGGAGATGTGTTCTCTGGAGTGATGAACACGTTTCTCCGTCTGCCCATCCGATGTACGAGTGTGCGTTTGGTGGTTGCAAGGAGAACGGTACTTGTCTGACTGCATTGTGCCAAGTGTAAAGTTTAGTGGAGGGGGGATAATGGTGTGAGGTTATTTTTCAGTAGTTGGGCTTAGCTCCTTAATTCCAGTGAAAGTAACTCTTAATGCTTCAGGATACCAAGACATTTTGGGCAACTTCATGTTCCCAACTTTGGGATGGCCCCTTCCTGTTCCAGCATGACTGCACACCAGTGCATAAAGCAAGGTCCATAAAGACACGGATGAGTGAGCTTGGTGTAGAAGAACTTGACTGACCTGCACAGGACAGAGTCCTGAAAAGGGTGGGCCGACATCATATTAAACCCTATGGATTAACAATTAACAATGGTACTCAAGCTCATATGTGTGTGAAGTGAATACTTTTGGCATTGTAGTGTATGTGTAGATGTATATACAGTACTTTTAGGGCATTTGCACAAAAATAGAATGAAATAACAGCTAAATCCTGGCTCTACTTTTGTTTAAACAGTGTAAATGCAAAAACATCAATAATAAAACTTACCACTGAGCAATAGTTTCATTTAAATCACTAAAATGAGAAAAAAACATTAATTTAAATAAATTAATAAAATATACAAGATAAGTTTTGACAGTTTTGCATGCTCAAATTCATGAGGAAACAGAAACAAAATCAGAGGAAGAACGTGTATGGGTTAAATAAAATTCAGGTTCACAGTGCCATGAGGGTTAAAAGAAGACATTTTCCTTAATAAAATAAAACATCAAGGTAAAATACTTCTTCATTTAGACCAAGTACCATCAAATAATAAGAGTAAAAATAAAGAATTTAATACCAACTGTTAAAACTGTAAACACATGATAACTGGATCAATTAACAAATTTTACAAAGAACTGTTTATTATGCATCCTTAATCATCAATTTATTTTTATTTATTCTCCAATCTCCTAAATTATCAGTGCAAGACATCACGTATTTCCTTGCGCTGTTTCACTTACATGGCATTGGAGGTGACAAAGAGGTCCGCATTGTCAAACAGTGCTACTTGTGGCCACTCCACCAGCAGCAGGAAGGTGAGCTGGATGAGCAGCATGAGGGCCAGCTTCCCTATGCTGCTGATCTGCAGGAACACGGAGCAGGCCAGCAGCGTCAGCAGCACGCTGTAGCTGAAATACTGGCACAAACAGGAGGCAGCCACGTCACCAGCACACATCATTGACGATAAATGTCAGGAAAACACAAATGCAAATATAACACAATCCTATTGAAGCGGTTCAAGCGTCTGCTCACCTCAGGAAAGGGGCAGGAGGGGCCTTGGCTGGGACAGATCTCTAGACCCCCCTCGACAGACACATTCAAACTGCGGATCAGACAGGGCGTCACCAGGGCAGCAGAGGTGTTCAGCTTCTCAGCCACGCATTCCGCCAAACCCGTGGTGTCGCAGGCAAACTGCATTAAAGCCAAGGAGAGGAACACGGAGAATGACTTAAAACTGTGTTACACCGAGTTAATGACTGTGTCTTTGTTCGGTTCAGCGATAACTTTGATTTTACCATGTTAACAAAGGCAGAGATAAAGACGAGGATAATGGAGAATACTCCAACCAGCGTGCTGTTGGTGCGAGACTGGACAATCTTCTTCGAGACAGTCTGCATCGCAGCTGGAAAAATCTGCAAGCATAAATGATAAATATATTAAATATATGGTGAACGCGACAAAAAATATGGGCATAAAATTGGTTATCGTATCCAGGCGAGCTGCACTACCTTGATGCAAGAGTATATGGCACAGATGAAGAGGATGTTGGCGAGTATGATGAAGATACTGATGTAGATTCCCAGCATGACTGGGGTGCTGCAGGAAAGAATACAGAAACATAGATTAAACCTTTATCATCATTATTATTATTATTATTATTATTATTTAACCCAGTTCAATTTGTCATGACCTAACATGAATGTGTGGGCTTTCCATGGTGTGGAAGGTGTGTAAAGCTCTTTAACAATATTTCATCTTCTTTCTGTCTGTTTATTATTTTAGTTTCAAACCAATAATGATCAAATAATCGACTATTTTGTTTGTGAAAATCAGGAAAGGTGCAGCAGCATGACTCGTGGCCAGTCTGTGTAATTTAATTTTCCTCCATTGGACCACTTAAATGTAACGCAGGAGGATGACCAAAAGTGGCCAATCAGTGAGTGTCTTATCAGTTCTTATTGGTCACTAAAGGGCAGATGAGCATTCAGAATTACAGATCAGCAGCGACTTGTATAAATAAGCTGCCATATTTAAAAAGAGAGGGGCTAAAACAGCTTGTTTCTGACCGTGGATAATATGGGGTGCTGCACCAAGGCCCGGTAAAGGACAGAGAAATATTTTCAGTTGTGAATCATGCCAAGCTACTCTTGCAGAGAGCAAGAATAGCTACAAATGAGCCTAGACCCCCTTTAAGGGGTCAAACACACAGATGGATTTACAGTAGAGCTTTATGAAAATGTGTGAAATACTCACTGTGGAAAGATAACAATCTGTATGAAGGATATGAAGCAGAATACAAGGAGAGTACAGGCAACGTAGCCTCCAAAACGATCGTCCACCTTCTTGGAATACTGCACAATAAAAAAAGAAGAAATCAGAAATAAGAGAAGTAGATTTTTCGACCTATGATTGATATTTAAGGTAAAGAACTGTAGATAATAATGTAGCATTTCAAGTTCAACCTTTTTCTCCAGGCTCGAGGTCTGGAAGGTGAGTAGGAACTTCTTAACGTGGTCTTTTCTTAGCTGGTCGATGCTGCGAGCGTCAATGGCCCTCCCCAGAAACTCATCCACTTCATCCTCTGGGTTCATGGCCTCCTGAACACCACGGCTGCAAAACAAAGAGCCACAAACTGAGCAGGAGATAACAGGAGCAGCCAAATCCAGCAAAGTGGGGCATCAGAGTCTGTACTTACTTGTCTTTACTGGAGGTTTCATCAATCCCCTGGAGAAGAAAGAGAGCAGACAAAAACATGAGTCTCATAGAAAAGCAGCAGCTCTGTCACTGTGAATCAGTGTGTTGATGTGGAGTCTCACCATTTGTCTGAAGACTTTGGAGTCTTTGGTCCTGGTGAAGGTTCTGTCGGGGACCCAGCGTGGCATCAGCCCCTCATTAGAGTTGGCTCTTGTCCGCTGCATCTTCGCCATCATCGCCTTCTCCTCCTTCTGCTCAGAGAGAACAACACGAAGGCTTGACCAACTGTTCTCATGCAACACAACACAGTGAATGACAAAATGTGTGACTAAGGGTTCGTTTTCATTATGGCTTTCAGTGTGTCCATGAGGGAATCGCACGGGCAGCTCAGGATCTTCAGGAGGACTTTATTCACAAATCAAATTACGGTTTTCCAGCTCTGCTTCCTACACAAATTATTTACTATCAAATATATCATACATATTCTCAAATTATTTAACATTTTCTATTTGCCATCAAAGTATCGCAAAATAAAAGAAAACTCCATTTGACAAATAAACCCCAAAAGGCCTAAACTGTCTCTATTCAACCTCAGGCCCTTGTGTCCTGACCGTAGACATTTTAAAAAAAGCCAAAATCATTTTCTAAAAGAGTTTGGCTTTATGGAAAATTTGATGTGCTATTTGCTCCACCACAGTGCTGGCACTGACTCAAACAAACTGGTCTCCAGGTTCCTCATAATAGGGGCTTTTGCCCTGTGAAACTGCGGCTCACCGATGTGCTCTCATAATTATTACATATTTAAGGGGTGCATATGAGCCTTTGTGACTTTATTCACCTAAATCAATTCAAAAGCAAATGGCTAAGTAAGAACCAGGAATAAGACATGCTAAAATCATAATGAATATAAATCACAGAGAATACCATGGCTTTCTGTGATTAGCATTATTATAGTAAGGAGTAGAGTTGGACATTCCTTTATGACCACAGAGGTTTCTGACTAATATTCTGCTCAGACAATTCCAGCCGTTCTGTGTGGAGTTTGCATGTTCTCCCTGTGCCTGCGTTGGCTCGCTGTAAGTACTCCGTCTTCCTCCCACAATCCAAAAACATGCATGTTATATCCTGCCTCTCCCCCCTATGACAGCTAGCAGAGGCTAAATAGAGTTATGGTGGAGGAAGGCGTTTATTTGCCTTTTTTGATCCTAAAATTGAAATACAGCCTTGGACTTTTTCCAACTCATGGACTGGATCATATTTCATATTTCACCAACACCTGAAGCAACATGCTCCCATCAACACCTCGTTTATTTTTTAAACACAGGCCTGTTTTTTTGGTCTAAACATCTACTAAAGCAAACTGTATGTGGAACTGTATGCATCTAACATGCAAACTATCAACAGATCAACAGTCTTTCCAAGTTTAATTGCATGGAAATAATCAAAAAAAACTCAGAGCCCATGCTAAAAGTCGGAGGGTACTGCCTTTTAACAGCGACTGGCAGGCTGAATGCTATAAAAATGGTGAGTTTACCAAGATTTCGTCATGTTTTCCAAAGCTTACCCTTGTTGTCTAAAGATGCTCATTCCTCTGAAAGGTAAATTCCACCATAAAGCCCTTCATATGGGGCTACAAGTCACACTGAACATCCAAGGCCCATCTGTACAAGTCCACTGAGGAGAGCGGCCTTGGCCTCACAGTCCTGGGGCACTACTACTGGACAGCCAATGCGAGAGCTCTTGTTTATTAGAAAAGCACGGACTCCACTGACGCAAGTACTGAAGATATCCCCCTGTGGGTACTCCTTGAGGCCTCAGCTGTTAAAAATGTATCTCATTCCTCTTTTGTTCTCCAGTTGTGCAGTCACACACAAATTAACAAAATTTTATATTCACCACAAATACCAACTTGGATAAAAGTAGCCCGCAGCACTCCCAGTGTCTCCTTATATGTCCCAGTATGACATACTGTAACTATTCTTTTAAACTGGGTGTTAATACAATCTTCCAAATATGCATTTTTTTTGTTACCATTGAAATAGACTGTTTCAATTAACCAGCCTTTCTATGAGCTCTTCGTGCTCTCTTCAGACTCCAAACACCTACTATTTAATTTTTGATTGCTTTTGCAAACCTGTGTCTTCAGCTTTTATACAGACCTGAACACAGAACTGTCAGCTGAGTTTTGGTATGGAGCAATGTCCCTCATTTATAAGTGTTTTATCAGCACACGCTAGAGATTGATTCAGTACAAGTTGACCCACAGGTTGTCTTATTCCAAAACCAAATTCAACCACATCTTTCCATCAACATCCTCTCGGTGTGACAAATGTTGCTTGGCTGAGGGGATCCTCGTACATCTCTTTTGGTCCCGCACACATGCACGCTCCCATAAGCATAAAACAAACACAATATGTACTAACCACTAATAATACTACAAATAAAACGTAAATGTAGCATGACAGTTTAGTATGAGGAGTGATTGTAGAGAGCGGTGGTGCCACAGCGGTGACTTGTGCAAAATGACAATGACAGCAGCACGAGTGTATTCAGAGGGAAAAAAGATTACGTAAGAGTAGTTCAATAGTCTCACAGCTTCAGGGAAGACGCCGTTCCTTAGTTTGGTGGTCCTGCTCTTGATCTAGGTATGGTGGTAGCCAAGAAATTTAACTTTTAACTTGGAAGTCTAACTCTCCACCTGTCTTTGAGATGTTGATTGTTGTACAAATGGAAGAATTACGTATGTGTGAACCAGATACGCGGGGTAGATTTACAGTAACAGGAGATGGAGGCCTTTTCAACAATACCGCCTCTCACAAGCAGTGACCTCTACTTTTTTCACGGCCCAATAGGATGTATAATTTTGCTTATTTATGGTTATTTTTGGTTTTGTTTTAAATTGTCTTAATGGCTGGCCCAGCTGGAAACCTCTGACCAATATCTCAGTTCAGTGAATATTTCCTCACCTAAACCTCTTGTGTTTGTGTGTATATGTGTGTACTGACCCGTTTCTGGCTGCAGCCAAGGACCAGGAATGTCTCAATGCTGTTCTCCTTCAGATATGCATTCCTCTCACCTCCAAAACCTGGCTCCACCTCATAGTCCCCATTCAGATACTGCAGCGTGGCCTTTGTGATGTGGATCCGCCTGGCAGGGATGAAAAGACCAGAAAATGACTCTGTGAGGTTTTGTTTGTTTTTTCATATTAAAGGCATGGGGATAGCAGATATACATAAATACCTCCAGAATTGCTTCCTGAGTCATGGACATAACAGGAATGAATGAATCACAATTTTTAAAAAATATCTTAACAAAACAACATTGTTCAAGAGCACAGAAAGGTTTTCACATCAAGTCTCAAAATGGGCTCATCGCTTGTTCTTCTTGATGCTCAAATGTGATATTTCCATAACAGAAGAGCCTTTAGCAACCTCTGTGATCAGTACAAACAGTGCAATGAATTCACTGCAGCAACAAATTATTTTTGAAGTAGGAGCAGTTTGAAGAACATCTTGCTCTGTTTAAGAATGCATTTGCTAAATTAAAATAAAGCATTTTTTTTTCTTGCAACCTGAAAATGACCTTGGATTTGCAGCTATTAAATACTGTGATCATTTTTACAAGCAAACTGTAAATGCTTCTCTCGGTCTCACCCTGCTTTGCCTCCCGCCTCCATGTGATTGGCCAGCGTGACATCATTTGACCACACGTCAAACTGCCACTTCCTGAGTCCCAGCACGCCGCAGTGCACACGTCCGCTGTGAATGCCGACGCGCATGTTAACGTTGACCCCCGTCACCTCACGCACCAACCTGGCAGACAGAAGCACACATCTGGGTCTCCTCTGCAGCGGAAGGCCTTTGCAAAGCACTGCAAACAAACTAACACCAAAACAAACACCACACGCAGCGATGTGTAAACACTGTTTGTACTCACGAGATGGCCTCTATCATGTCAACACCCATCTCCACGCAGCAGTGGGCGTGGTCGGCCCGGGGTTCGGGCAGCCCGGACACGCAGTAGTAACAATCACCCAAAATTTTAATACGGAGACAGTGGTTCTCCTGAGGAAGAAGAGACAAAAAAAGCAGAGATTTGCAAGGTGATAGAGACACAGCAAGCCTATCTCTGACTGAAGGATAAAAAAAATTCCCTTATCAGCACAAATTACCTAAATTACCCCCCAAAAACTGTCAAACTAGCCCTTTCGGAAACAGACACGAGAGATGGGAGCCTGCTTACCGACGCCAGTTTGTCAAAGCGAGCAAAAAGCTCGTTTAGTGTCATGACCAGCTCCTGAGCTGTGCACTGAGACGCCAGGCTGGTAAAACCCTCAATGTCTGCAAACAGAATGCTGAGGACGAGATGAAGAGGTGGAGAGAAGGAGAGAAGCAAAAATAAAACACAATAAATCCCCAATCATGAGTAGTTATAATACTGCATTATGTTACTATCAGGGCAGACGACCTTGAGAGGGGCAGGATGTTTGATCTTAAAGCATCTGGAAGGAGATCTGTGCCAAAGCTAGTGTGTGTGTGTGTGTGTGCGTGTGTGTGTGTGTGTGTGTGTGTGAGGTACTGAGTGCACCATGTTTGCTCAGTGCTGTAATTGAATGTGTGCTGAAGCTTTCCATCTTTGGGGATTATCTTATCTTGGCTGCTGGTGATTAAGTATTCCCTCACTAGTGTTAATTAGCCTCCACTCTGCCAAACCACTCTACCGTCTTCTGGCTCTGTGAGCACGCTCAAAAGCGTGTGTCTGTGTTTACGTGTGCACCAATGAGCGTTAGCCATTCTTAGGGTAAATTTATGGTACTTTCCTTTTGTTTTTTTCCTTTCATTATAGGGGAAATCTTAACAGGCATTGTAATGCCTTAAAATGTCACATGCTCTTCAGTGTACCGCGACATGTTCTCTGAGGACATCTCACAAAAATGATTATGGAACACAAAGAAGATTTAGTGGCGAAAATCTGGGTTAAAAGTGACGTGAGGCGTTGCGGCCACACGCCCCGGCTGACCTGACATTGTCGTGTTTCTGGATATAGATTTTATGAAACATCATGTCTTCCTTCTTGGCATTGATGTCAGCCTTCATTTCCATGGCAACATGCCTTGGCAACACTGAAAGCAACAGACGTTCCTGGAAAACACAAAAAAGAAACAAAATGCAGATTGTGTCATTTACATTTTTGTGATTACGTATATATGTGTGTGTGTGTGTGTGTGTGTGTGTGTGTGCGTGTGTGTATGTGTGTGTGTGCTTTCTTTATTATGTCACCAGCATTCATTTCTTAGAGCGACTAGTTCTGTGTGTTTGTGTTTAGGTAGACTGCGTGTATTTTTTCTGATTTGTATTGTAAGTGCATCGAGAGCTGATATGCTGCTCTTCTCTGTGCCACAGAGGCTATCTTAAAACTATCAAAAATCTAAAGATGAATCACATTCTGCACCAGCTGGAATTTCCTTCATTAAAATGAACATGTTGGGGTTTTTCCCCATCATTCCTGGAGCCACATCCTTTAAGCTACTGAAAATACAGTAAATCCATCTGAGAAACAAAAATATGCTTTTTTCCTCAGGCTTCAGTAACATGAACTACAAATTAAACTTCCCAGATGGCTGAGGAAATTACTTTTTTACCTCTGCTGGGGAGGTTATTTTATTAATTCGGTTTGTTAGCAGGGGAACACAAAGCTTAATGGACATTTTGTGTTAAATTTTGATGGTACAATTTGCCGCAACTTAGCAATCCAGATCCAGTTCTGAATCCAGAAATGTCAAGACAGGGCAGAATTAGACATTTGGTGTCACATAGTCAATGTACTGAAATAAGAAATTATCACAAACTAATCTGGATCAGGATGAATGTTGCAGAGAAAATTTTCTGCCTTAGATACATACAGATTCCTTCAGGGATCTGTCTGAGCACCACCGCGGATATGGATGTCAGAAGACACTGAATAACGGACTGATGGAATTTACTCCTCTATGGATGTGCTCACTGACCTGTGTGAACACCCAGGATGAGTATTTGTTTCTATCCTGTTTTCTGGGTTCAGCCCCATCCTTTAAGAATATTCTCTGGCAAAGCATATGGCGATTGCTTCATTTCACTGACACTGCGCTGTGAGGTGTCATTTCCTGTTTTATATCATTAAAAAACAAGTCACTAGAACCTACCACTGTCATGGGAGTACAGTATATAGCTTCTTATGCCTCTCTTCAGCCCTCACTGGTCATACAGTGGCAGTGGGTAGTGCATGGGTTTAATTGCTAACTGTCCACACGTGATAAATTATTGATAAAGGAATGCCTTGGTGGGCTTAGCAGGGGGTTTGCTTCCTGCCAGACTGCAACATGCTCTTCACACCACTGTCACTCACTTTATCTGTGAATTTAAACCTATTTAGTGATTTAAATATAACCATTGTTTCTAAAAACTCTTGCGTCAGCGACGTGCCAATCAGAGAATCCTGAACAGAACTCTAAGGAAGAATTCTGTAACGGTAAAGATGGCAGGTCCCCCCTCCAGCACTGGAACAGCCGATCAACAGCTGGACCAGGAAACATACTATGAGCCAATCATGCCATTGCACTGGCATGCATGCATAGCAGAGGTTCAAGGCAGTTTCAACTATGTCGTGGCAGAAATATCTATTCATTATCATACTAAAGAGGTAGGTAAATGTATTTATTTTTCTTGGTTTACTGTGTCTGTAATGTGAATTAGCATGGCATTTGTTTGTAACGTGTGTTTTATGCATGCCTACTTAAGTAAAGCATCTTAAAAAATACCTAAAACACAAAGTTTTAAAAGATTTCACTTTCTATGCATGCAGCTCCCAGTCCCAGTGACCAATGAAATTATTCATGGCTGACTATTCAATCATTTAGACAGGGAGCTTCAAAATAATTGCCCAGAGTCATTACATGGCTACTGAGTGGCAAGACTTGCTTCTTCAAAGACTCAAGCAAGGCATGCTGCTTTAAAACATGAGAAACACAAAAAAAGAAAAAGAAACATTTTGGTCATAGCAGTACTGCAAGTACTGCGGGTACTGTGAGTTTGGGTGTCTGTAGAGAAGTTGTGCAACATGGCCACAAAAATAAGGAGTTATTTGCTCAGAAGATTTCATCAGGTAATGATATTATAGTGCAACATTTTTTTTTTAGGAACATCTATTGTTTTGACTGGAGGATGTGTTGATGTAACTGATAATAAGAAATAAGGAGGTGTCACTAAATGTCACAAAAAGGCAGAGAAAAATATTTCTAAATACTTCATGTGACTGATAAGGAGGGTGAAGTACTGCCCACACGTGAAAACATGTAGAGAAATATACACAAATGTGGGATTTATGTTCATTTCTAGTCATTACACACTGACACCGTAGCAAGCCCATTTTGTGCTGTTACAAATGAATGCTGGAAAACAGTGCTGTGTAGCTTTGTGTGCAGGTTTACCTGTTGCTGATTCTCCCTCTGCAGATGAAGCCGGGCCTGGATGTATCCTCTGGTCTCCTGGAAGGCTTGTCTCTGGGAAACCTCAGCGGGGTAGTGGGTACAGATGCCAATGATGTTGGTGCACAGGAAGATCAGGACATTAGCACTCACCTGCACAGAGGAGAGGAGGGAGAAAGAGACTGCAAAGCATTAGAAAAGAGGACAGAAAGAGAGTAATCCAACACCCACTACCAACACAGCTTAGAAACAAGCCTAGAGGCAGTGACACGGGTGTTCAGCTTTACTGGGAATCCTAGAATAAAACAACATAAAACAGTAACTGGTTTGTATTACGCGTATTGTAAAGGTGAAAATGTTGAAAAGTGGTGTGACTTTCATTCTGCTGTTTACCTCTTTTGTCATTCTGAGAATTCTGTTCACTGTTTGTCTCAAGAGACTCAAGAATGTTTGTGCATTAAGGCGCCTTTACACTGTGGGTTGCGTGTGAGAGAAACTTGGTAACATATTCCATCGTCAGTCCAAAATAAGAGTCCTAAATCGCAGACGGCTGATTTGAAGCTTTGCCGACCAAAATCAAGTCAAGACAGATGGTTTCCAGCAGGAAGTAACAGAAACACTCACATCCTGTTAAGAGCCAATTCTGATTTGATAAAATGTTAGCTGGTATCTTTCAGCCATGCAGTCTCAAAGAAATGGCAAAACAACAAATTAAAGAACTATACAGGCAAATATTTTATATGAAAATAGAAGTGGTGTACTGTTTTTTAATGTTTGCTGCAGGATATATTGCAATCAGTTGCAAGTAGCGACCAACAGGTTGCCCTCTGGGCGACCACTCAAGATTGCAAGGTGGTGGCACGGGTTACCTGGCAGGATGTAATCTTTATCTAAACAGCTGCGGTCTGACTCAGACTTACTGTAAATATCTCAGACAGTTTTTGAAGGTTTTCAAGTAATCTCTTGCTTTTTTTTTTATTTTATTTAAAAAAATACTGCCAAAACAGTCGCACACAATCAATCTGAGTCATTCTGCACATTGCGACTGGTTGCATTCTGGTTATACTCCTATATAACGGCAAGATTCCTGAGCGCCTACGTCATTTTGCAGTTAAATCACCATCCTGTTTGCGGAGGAATTTCTGAATATCTGTTTCAGATCTACAAGGTTCTGGCTCGACTCTGAATGTAAGCAGATAATCTGAATTTCTGTTTATTGTGAGTTTCTGCATATGCAGATGGCAACAGATTTGCAATTTTTGTCAGTTTATCACAGTTAATCGCAGTACGATCGCAAGCAGATGACCCCACTCAATCACAAACAGACAGCAAAATTTTACAGTTGTGCTGTGGACTTGAACCATCATAGACGGCACATAGTCCAGGAAAGTATCTATAACATAAAAACCCTATGAACAATTTTCAGTGGATTAGAGATCTAAATGAAGTCTAAGTGGTGCTCAGAAGCAAAAGTTTAACAGATCCCTACATCATACGCAGCCACTTTAAA